>JACCGJ010020098.1:0-12609 GCA_013407085.1 Atriophallophorus winterbourni
GCGATGAATCTAACTGTAAACCAATGACGATTTACCTTTTACCAATATGTTTTACAATTGCAATACAATTTGTAGTATTCTAAAAACCGTAATATTTTTAATTCTAGGATCTCACCTATTTCCCTTCATATGTGTTTTTCTAAACTCGAAATAATGTTTCGTTTAACAGATCGTTGAATGCGTTCTGTGGCATATGTATCATTCAGACAATATTGCGAGATATCATGTTGCAGTAATTATATGAAGGCAGTGTATGTAACAAGTAAAGCTCTTGCTTGTACTGCGGCGTATAGATGAATGTATGAAGTGAAATTATATTCTTTTTCTTTTATATGTTATGCAGTAAATTTGTTCTTGAAATAGAAATTATCCAGAATATCAATAACCTAAATCGCTGAAGTGGTGTATTATACAAGACGTTGGTATCGTTTGGAATGCTATATTCAAAATTTATGAAGGTTGATTTATTGGTGGGAGACTGGAGTCCCTGCTTAATGGTCCATTTACGAGGATTATGGAGGTTTTGGCTTCATTTCGATATATGGTCAACAAACTGGTTAGGTGGGAAGCCTATGGCGACGTTTATTTTATCTGCAAACAAAAACATCATACAAAGTTTTGTGCCAGATAGTATATTGAATATAAAATCCACAAAGTGTAATGGGCCTAACACGATTCCTTGAATGACTTTGATCGAAATAGACAAAGTCTGTGAAAGATAGACATTACGACCAGTGCTATCTGTGAGGAAATTTATGAATCCAGAAAGAAGGCTTCCGCAAATGGCTACAAAAGTTACGTTTGCGAAGAATAATCTATGCGGGACCCGCTAAAAGGCGATAGCAATATAAATGAATAAATCAATGTCTCCCAGGCCTAAATCTACTGATTGCATTACATAGTTGACGGTGATGCACGGTTTTTTAGTTTGGTGTAGGCATGCTATGTTGGCCTAATTGATAAGCTACTCAAATATTCTAGATAAAAATGATGTTTGAATAATAGATCGATAGGTGGTAACCATAATCAGTGATCCGGACTTGTGTCTAGGTATAACGACTAAATATTTACATTCTATAGGGATGGTTTGATGTATGCGTAGAAAAGAATAATTAGTAATGAGGAGAAATCTTTAGATCCCATTTTGCAAATTGCTGTTACAAAACGTGTTTCGTCTGGCTTTTAGGAGAATGCAACTCGCTCATAAACTGAAGGTCATCATTTTTGACTCTACATTCTTTAATTGCTTCATTTTACAATACTCAAATTTGTTGTCTACTTTAGTAATAGGGTCATAAAGTATAATTACGATCTGCCGTGCATCGATATTTCGTGCGTGATGTCACTTTCAATTGTTCCATTATCTGTATTTATACAAGATGTGATACATTTTTAGCTGCTTGCTTACGTTTATCCGATTTGGGGCCAA
Organism: Atriophallophorus winterbourni; assembly: GCA_013407085.1. Classification (NCBI taxonomy): domain Eukaryota; kingdom Metazoa; phylum Platyhelminthes; class Trematoda; order Plagiorchiida; family Microphallidae; genus Atriophallophorus; species Atriophallophorus winterbourni. The sequence goes on from JACCGJ010020098.1 coordinate 1,430, forward strand.
TTTTATTTTTATTACAAGGGCGGTAAATTAATTGAATCATCTTTAGAAAGAAATATTTTGTTGCACTTAGGTATGGGGTTACAAGAAGTGACTCAACTCTGTGCGGGCAATTTTATCTTCTGATTTTTATCCATCACTGAATATTTGTTCTGAACACCATGTTGACTTTTGAACAATCAAACGCTATTCCTCACCTATTGGTGAGATGATTTTTCTGTTGCATACCACATTACACTCTGATCAGAAAAATCTATGGAATATATAGTTTGAAGTGATGAATGTTCTTCTTTGACATACCACCGAAATAAAACTGCATGCACGTTTAGCAACTCATCCGTCGAACTGAACTGAACTGAACTATACATAGGAGACTATTTTCGTTTATATGTAATGAAATCCAATAATTAAAATATTTCGTTATTGTGTAGCTTATCATTACCTAGACAAGTCTATGCATAGTGATATTTAGCTAGTTTGTGATAAGTTGAACATGTGATTAATCAATCACGTGATTTACACCGCATTAGTTAAACAAATTAAATTACGTCTTCCCTAAATCTGCATGATTTCGGTGATGCCTCGAAATCTGGCCATGGGTACTTTTTGTTTTATTCAGTTTGCCGGTTCGTCTTCTATTAAAGTGTGTTAACTTCTAAACCGAACGAGGCGTTGCACAACGATTACTGCCCTTCATACATGGGCACACGATACTGTTACTAGAGCCAAGTTAGTATAATAATTATATTAATAATGTTAATAATAATAATCACTCACTCACTCACTCAGCCCTCTCCGTGACGAAAGTTTCCGGTTTACTGGTCGATATAACAGAGTGGATTTTGGCACCGCATTCGAAAATCCGTAACATGGAAAATGTCAGTGAATTCAGCAAACTCATTGCCTTTTATTTTGTTAATGTGCAGTTATCTGAGGTCGAAGATTGAATTACAAATAATATGGAACAGTTCGATAATGCATCAGCAACAATGGTAAGGTAACCATCTATATACCATATATCTTCGTTAAACAGCATTACACAACACCGAATACCTGTCCGGAGAGAGCTCCGGAATTCCAGGGAATATAAATCCATTATTCGTGATTCCGACTTGGCGGAGCACGTTCTAGATACGGGCCACAGCGTGTATGTTAAAATGTGGAAATATTAAGACGCGGTTTCAAGCCGTTTATCGAACGTCAAAATGTGGAGGCCGTCGACATTGTCCAAAACAGATCACTGGCGGTCAATAAGGTGGATGGAGCAGAAATCTACATAATGAATCAGGTATTGAATAGCTGCGTAATGGTAGTCTCTAGGTACTTGTGTGGCATAATGGTGAGTTTGTGAAAGGGCGTGCGGTATAACCTGTATCCCAAGTCTACTCTAACTACTGTGTATCAGGTCACCTTCGCACGAGTTAGATAGAAATTAAGCATAATTGCTGCAATCTTTAGTCACCAATACAGCCTTGTTTGATCAAAAACGCATATTACTTTGCAGGACTCTTCAAGTCGGTAACAATTGATGACGAAGAAATAATGGTTAGCTTTGATTTGAGCGCTTTGTTTACCAACGTATATACAGCAAGTTCGTTACTTCCAGCTAGACGGGCCGTGTAACCTAATGCCAGTTTGTCAGATCATACAAAGGCATCAACGGTGTATCGATCTACCTAAGCAAAGATTCTTTGTATTCAATAAGCAATTATATAGACAAATAAAAGGGGTGACAATCGGTTCACCGATATCTCCAATTGTTGCGAACATGTATACGGAGCATTTATAGAACAAAGCCTTCAAGTATGAAGGGCTCCAGCCAACATTATGGTGGCGTTATATTGATGACACATTTGTAATCATCAAACGATATAAAAAGATTCATTCAATAATGAAGTGGAATCCTGCACAGGCACTCTTACATTTTTGACTGTTTAAAATAAAACGTAGCGGGAAAAATAATAATTGATGTTTATCGGAAACCTATTATTACAGTAGCTTTACTACGATATGCTTCCGCTCATCAAACACAGGTCTACATTTTTATAGCTTGTTACATTTTCCGTAAGATGGAACACCTGTGCACCGACGACAGAAAACGAAAAAAGGCGCACCCTGAAGCGAACCAAAGGCTCATAGATAGATTCAAAATGTTTTGTAAAACGCCATACGAAGGTAAAATACCAGAAAGAAAAAAAGGAAAAAAGTGACAGTTTTTATATCATATGTAGAACGCTCATCTGAAGATATATGTAGAATCGAGAAATGGGCGTCATTTCTAAGAAATGCAACGACTGTCGAGGTGTTTTTTCACAAGGCAGACAAACTGTCAAATTCACTAGATACTAAGAACACAGAAACATTGTCTAGAGACATCACCGGAATTCGGGATAATATCAATTCATTATCGGTGAGTTCGCCATGGCTGAGCACGTTTTGGATAGGAGCCCAACATCTATCTAAACAATGTGAAAACATCGGTAAGGTCAAATCAGTGCTGCGGATTAGACTACTAGTTAATCCTGTTCCCTTCTCTGACTATCACCTTTAGTATGACGATGCTTCTGTGTCACACGTGAAACGGTACACAGAACGTTATCTAGCCGATTGTACTCAAATTTATTTGCATTATTTTTAGTTTCAATTGAACCGATACTCCACATTTTTTAATTGCAAATAGCATCAAAATTTCATTTGGAGTGAAACACCGTGCGATCAAATACCGAAGCGTATCGTCGAAATCAATTCTGACTTTGCTTTTATTTGTGAAAAACTCTTTTCCTCGCGCTTACGATCTTTATGATCGATCGGTCAACGGAACCACTCCCGGTGCACAAAACACTGAACAGTACTGCAAACAACCCTGAACGAATGACCACGAAAAGAATACAGAGCGCACCGTGTTGCATGTGCACGGTTTACCAAAAGTCGGTAAGTCTTAAGGCGAAGTCCGTCACGCGTTACGATTGTTTTTGGAAAGTTCATGCTAAATGCGACAAATCGCTAACCTCGGATTTGATAACGATTATTGATGGATATGTTTATCCCGGTGGTTGCTACGTTTACCGGACTTGCAAGGCTAAACAAACAGTGTCAAACTCAAAGGCGAAAATCCATGAGAATTAAATTGAGACGCGTCTAAATAGACTGTAATCCAGTAACCAAAAACTGAGTGAATTGATAAACATGGCCATAAATGCACCATTGTTGCCTGACATAGAGCTTAATGCCAAAGAGCTGGCAAAAAATCCATCATACTCAAACAGGCAAACATTTGCATAGATAACAGCGCAGATGGTTACTAAAACGGGAAAGCGTTCGTTGGGATCAGTGACTCCTCGGCATAACAGAAACGAAAAAAAACTGGGAAAAACCACTGATAAAATACCTGACCCAAATTATTAAACAAAATTCGCGGGTTTAAACCTCACTGTTATATGGACATACGTGACAGAGTAGCAGAAACCGCTATTCGAGGCTAAGTAAAAATATTACTAAGCTGAGTGTTATTAAATCTTCGGTTAGATAAGACTGGCGAAAGTTACTCCCTCATCAATTATTCGGTTAAACCGCCACCTGAATTCTCCTTAGGAGAATCCTAGAATTTTACGAATAACGCTGCAATCTGTGGAGGACGTGGACAATGTACTTCTAAATGCTCACATCTTAAGGGTGTTCCAGAGTCTACATGTGGTATCCATGGTGGGAGCGAATGTCTTTGCAGAAATCTCGAGAAGAAATTAATCCAAAAATTATTTTAATTGTAGGTGTCCCGAAAGATGCTGCTGACAAATCATCGTAAAAAACGTCTGAGCACGATCACAAACTGTGGAATAATATAGCAGAAACAATTTGGTTTTAAAAACTCAACAGTTGTGGACGCTTTTCGGATATTGCGATTAAGCAGCTATAAAATTAAACGTCCTAGCCTTTGAAGCTAACCTTCTTCATAACCGAAATGACCGATAATACCAAACATGAATAAAAAGCTAATAGAAAAACCTATCCCAAAACGTCCGGTTGAGCCTGCTCAGGGAAATACCCGTAAGCGAGCAAACGGATAATACGGACAAACAAACACCTAGTCATGCGGTTCAAACTAAATTTCACGCGATAGCTCCAAAATCATGAGCATTCCGACCTTACCGTAGTCAGCCCGTTGATAAGGTTTGATCATTGAAACACCACAAACTTTATAACATGTTTACAAACAAATGCGCAAAGCGTTCCGACAAACCGAGATACGGTCGCGCCACTCACTTAACATTATCGCCATTAAAGAAACATGGTATTTTTTAATTGATTAAAACGGAGATATCAATTTTAAATATGAATTTGATAAAAAAGATCGAGAGGGAAGCGGTGATGGTGTTGCGCTTTATTATCATACTCGACTCCAGTGCCATCCAACAGACAAAACCGAATTAACGCTCAACGAATATATTTGGTGTTTATCAACGCCGATGCCAGTGAAGTTTGCATTATTGGTGTAGCCCACCCAACACCTTCCTCTACGGAATCGTACAAATAAGGTTGATCCAAGTCCTTCAGCGCTTGAATCGCACACAGCAAGCAACGACACTTATCTAGAATAACGATTTAGAGAGGTACCGGATTCTGTTCCGTTAAACAATCATGTTTACGAATATACTCGGAGGAGAGGTTCTGGCCGCCCTTCTGTCTTATATTTGGTGTTACCATCGGAAGAAAAACCAATCGAAATGATCGAGTTTCAGGCTCTGCTGGGTGTTAGTTTCTATTAAGGGCAAGTGTTGGACTATGTTTGCAGTACTTAGAGATGGCTTGCTGCGAATGAGGTGGTTCGACGAGTATTTAAATTGGCCCGTAATACATCGCTCGTACAATGCCGAATTTGTAGACGAGTTAATTATCATCTGACGTGCAATGGAACGAACTTGTAGGTTTTCTGGAACTAAAGATAGACGATAACTCTCCCATCGTTCGTTTTGTTTCCCGTATCAAAAAAAACAGGATAGCAATGATGCGAGCAGCGTGGGTGCAGCATTAAGCCAACAATACTTCTACTCCTTAGCAGCATTTTCGTATGTTATACGAAAAAGTGACTGCACTCATTCGATAGGATAATGAAGCACACCAGCTGATACTCCTGTCAAAAAGGAACTCAACTATTACAAACCAGGTATTTTTGGAAACCCGGAATGCTCTGGAAAATTACAACTCTGAAGTGTTCGTGTCAAACGTTTTATTAGTTTATTTAATTGGGACAGTAATCGAAACATTGCGCGATAAATCGATAAATCCAGTAATTTTCGCAAGTCATTTGATCACATTAAATGTTAGAAAATCCGCATGAGCTGATGTCATCACCCCGGATGTGCTCAGGTTATGTGAGCTTCAGCTTTGTGAATTGCTTTCCATCATTTTTACTGAGGAGTGGTACCAAATGATTAGAAGTCCGGCGTGATAAAACCTATTTTCATGGCCGGCTGCCAAAAGATGCTGCAAATTATCCTCCAGTCACAATTTTACCTGTTATTGCTATGGTTGAGAAACGTAAACCCTCCAAAAGAATGGTTGCATACTTCTAATCGCATAATTTTTTTTTCTCGCAAGAAAAACATTGATTTTCATTTACCATGCTTCTATACTATGTCTAAATATATATTCGCATCGAAACCAACGGCAACCATTGATCGGAAATACTTTGTAGGCTTCATACTATTTAATTTACCTTTTCATGATTTTTATATATAAATATCCATGTCGTAATCAAATGTGAGGGAATTTCACCGCATGTTAAAAAGAGACACTGCACATATGAATGCACAGTCATAGATTAATGTTTATATGATGCATCTCTTGTTTTCGTGATAAGCGCAAAGCACATTTACCGTTAAATGTATTTCAAGGTTAGTGCTTGTTACGCGAACGTCTCTAAACGCATTAAAAAATTTCGTACTAGTTATCCAGGCACTTTATTTTGCCAAATAAAGTTATAGATGGATCCTAAACCAACAAAGCTTGGACCCTGATTGGTTGAGGGCCATTGAATTTATCCGTGAGCTGAATGAATGCACCATCCGAAGAATCAGTAATGTTCATCAAATAAACTTTGGAGCGTACAATGCTGAGAGACAATCTATAACTCCATCATATTTTTGGCGGTTGAATCGATGTTAAATTATATATTTTAGCGCATCCGAATTATTTTCTGTAAATATAGAAAAAGACAATAAAATGCATCTAAATGGTGTTTGTTAGATTATTTTAATTTTTTGAATCAACGGTTTGTAGATCTCTGTTCTGCTTCAAATACATCATGAAAGAAATAGTATGATTTTTTTAAACTCTGAAAAATTCAAGAATCAAACTCATTCTGTTTGAAGCGCATGCGGATCCTTATCTTACTGTACCTACCTGATCATTACAAACAGCACAAATACGGTTGTGGGGGGTGTCTGACGGAAAAGCATGCTCATGAATATTTTGTTTTATTCTGATTCTCTTTTTGTAAACATATTTTAGTGGAATGTATCTCAACTTCCGAATCTGATCGTATGATTTAAAAATATGTAAAAAAATGACAATGAAAAAGAATTTAATTAATGTGTGATTATTGAGAGATTTTGATCGCATTTGTGTCATCAGACAGATTTAAAGATTCCGGTGATATTTTATTATCAGCAATCAACCTTTGTGCAAATTTGAAACGGATGCGATGATAAACATTCAAAATGCATTCGCTTATTTATTAAATCACGTAGCTTGTAACACCGCTTGTTTTGTCTCATCAAAACATTGACCTTGACAATTATTAACTTCCGTTTTGATCGCTCCTGTGCTACATTTTGGCGACATCGAACCATCATATGCCCCGCTGCTTGCGAACTATCCCAACTTATTCCGCGCATCACCGACTGTACTACCTGCAGTCTCCACCCCAGTGGAACACCATATTTCCACTAGTGGGCCCCCGGTTTACGGAAGACCGAGGCGATTAACGCCTGAAAAGTTGCAGATAGCGCGCAAAGAATTCCAGCACATGCTGCAATTGGGCATCATACGACCTTCCAGTAGCCCTTGGTCATCTCCTTTGCACATGGCACCCAAGAAAAACCCAAACGATTGGCGCCCCTGTGGTGATTACCGCAGGTTAAATAAAGCGACGGTACCCGATAGGTACCCGATTCCGCATATTCAAGACCTGGCTGCCAATATCCATGGGTGTACCATTTTTAGCAAGGTAGACCTGGTTCGAGCGTATAACCAAATACCGGTCGCGGAAGCGGACATCCCAAAGACGGCAGTCACCACACCGTTCGGACTTTACGAATTTGTCCGTATGCCGTTTGGTTTATGTAATGCTGCTCAAACCTTCCAGCGATTCATGGACCAGGTTTGCAGAGGTCTGGATTGCGCTTACGTATATCTCGACGATGTACTGATTGCTAGCGCATCCAAAGAGGACCACATGCGCCACCTAACAGCACTTTTTGATCGTTTGTCCAGTCATGGGATAACGATCAATGCGTCTAAGTGCAGTTTCGGCCAGACTCAAATCGATTTCCTGGGTCATCAACTCTCAGCTTCGGGTATTCGGCCACTGGACGAAAACACGGACGCCATCCTTAACTTCCCAGAGCCAACAACATTTAAGGAGCTCCGGCGTTTTCTGGGACTGGTAAACTTTTACCGCAGATTCATCCCCCAGTGCGCACGAATCTCCCAGCCTTTAAGTGATTTGCTCCGTGGTAGTGCGAAGACATTACTACTAACGGAAGAAGCCAAATCGGCTTTCACTTTGTTAAAATCCCACATAACAAACATCAAATCACTTAGCCACTATAGGCCCGACGCCCCGCTGTCCTTATTTACGGACGCATCTGCCGAAGCAGTGGGGGCGGTACTTCAACAATACGTTGATGGGTCATGGTTCCCTATATCGTTCTTCTCTAAGCGGCTCCAGCCCGCAGAGACCCGATATAGCACATTCGGTAGAGAGCTTTTGGCTATCTACCTCGGAATTAAGCATTTTCGCCATTTCCTGGAGGGCAGACAGTTCGCAGTGTTTACTGATCATAAGCCCCTCATCCACTCGCTCAGTAAGTCATCAGAGCGATATTATCCCAGAGAGACGCGGCACCTGGATTTTGTCACTCAATTTACGACTGACATACAGCATATCGCAGGTGCTCAAAACATGGTCGCGGATGCACTCTCTCGAATAAATGTAGTAGAGTTGCCGTCCTCTATCGACCTCGGTGAAATCGCCGCAGCGCAAGCTGCTGACACTGAAACAGCACAGCTCAGGGACTCCACTTCCCTTGACATTAGACTTTTACCCTTGCCTGACGGCTCGGGCGATATCCTGTGCGACGTTTCACAAACCACACCCCGACCACTGATTCCATCTGCATTCAGGCGGCGCGTTTTTGAGGGATTACACAATCTCTCCCATCCTGGCATTCGTGCCAGTGTTAAAATGATAACGGCTCGATTTATTTGGCCAAAAGCTAGTAAGGATATTCGAAGTTGGGCAAAAGCGTGTCATGAATGCCAGCTCACGAAAATCCATCGACACACCAAGAGTCCATTAGGAACTTTTGTCGAACCGGATGAGCGCTTCTTACACATACACGTAGACTTAGTCGGCCCATTGCCCCCTTCACGTGGCCACATATATATCCTCACGATAATCGACCGTTTCACCAGGTGGCCTGAGGCCATCCCACTTCACAACTGCTCTTCCGAGACAGTTTCACATGCCTTTTTCGAGCGTTGGGTGGCACAGTTCGGTTGTCCGGGTATTGTCACTACGGACCGAGGTTCCCATTTCGATGGTGCCTTCAGTAAATTGCTAGCTACTCTGGGTTGCCAGCATCACCGAACTACAGCTTACCACCCCGCGGCGAATGGGATGGTCGAAAGGTTGCACAGGCAACTCAAGGCGGCATTGATGGCGCATGAAGGTATTGACTGGACCGAAGTCCTACCGATCGTCCTCCTAGGTTTGAGGTCAACCTTTAAAACCCCTTTACAAGCTACCGTAGCCGAATTGACATACGGTCGCGCCATCGCTCTACCTGGCGAGTATGTCGCCCCACACAAACAATCACCTTTCGCCTACGGCGATTACGTGGCGCGCTCGCGCCATTACATGGGTCGTTTTCGCCCATCACCCCCGCGGCTTCAGGCCACGGGGTGTGTATCATCATCTTTATTTCACAGTAAACTAGCGGTTTCACATAAGCAAAATGTTCAATTGGGACATAATGACGTCCACCATATCATTCATGGCTACTTGGTAATATTATTTCGCGATCCATCAATAATTTAATCAGGAGAATAGAGAAAATAATGTTTTTATTAGGCTGTTTGCTAAGAAAAAAGTGGTTATTAAAATTGGCCATAGCAAAGATTGAGAATCCTATGTCGCCTCTGTTTTCTACAGGAAATCAATGTTCAGATATTATGCGAAACAAGGAAAAACATTAGATTTGTTCTGATTTGAGCTAACCGCATTAATTATCCTATTGCGGGTCTTATTCGAACTAATGACCGTCATTTTTATAGCACCAAGCCTTACGGCCTTAGCTACCCACCACCGTTTGGCAAATCTCGACGAAGCATTCATGAATGTTCCTCCATCCTAGCGCATTTGAGTAGAGTCATATGCCAAACTTGTCAAGAAATATCTATCAAAATCCGTTGTGGTCTTTCCACCAATGAGAACTTTCTTTCAGGTATTCCCATTTGCAGTGCTGTTAATTCATATAAATCCGCAAATTTGAAGCAACTTTGTTTTCCTTTGCAATGTTTTCTGCATCAGTTTATACTCTACAGCAAATAAAACAAAATTTCTTTTTCTTTATTTTTTTGAAAATTTTACTGCCTTCTACACACTAAAAAATCTGATAAGCAAGCGTTATTGTCAAACTTGTTGAGACTGTCCAAGATGGGAGGAGAAGTGATCATGTTATTGCGTTCCAATCTGAAGTACAATTATTTTAAACATACTCCATATTTCTCACCAGCAATTAATGGGAACTACAGTACATGAGAACTTGAATACAAAATAATTTAGCGTAATTAAATTCCTTCTAAATATTCATGCAATCAAATTCGTATTCATTGCGGAAATCAAAAGTAAAAGAATCATGTGATAATGACATCAATATGTGTAGCTTGCAAACATTAGTTTCGGACAACATCGTAATAACATGCATTCAAAGATTGTTAAAATTTTGCAAACTTTAGCGAGAGAAATGTAATGATTATCGATGTAGATAGAATTGTGCAGGGTTATTTTTACCCAGGAAGATTCAACCTCAAAAAGTGTATTCTGTTCGTACGAGTTTGTTGTAAATGGATGCAAAAATGTTTGTAAATTTCTAAAAATTTCAAAAGTTTATTTGCCCGTGAATTCAGAAACTTCTAATGTTAAACGTAAGATTTGATAGATAACACATTGCTAGGTCATAATTTATCACCAACTATTTATATAAAGCAATTTGTCGCAAGTGATATAATCATTTATTTTAAAATAATTTATGACACAGGGCCAATTTATGTCATTAATTAAATATGATTTTTCGTTTGTCAATTTGTTTTTGTTGTCCTACTTTAATCGCTGTCGACCATGAAGCCAAATCTTGTACATAACAATCGCACGATTTTTGTTTTCATTCTGCATTTGTTTTTGAATAACTCGAAGCTCCAAATCGAAATGAATAATGTCTCACGCAGTGCTCGCAGCGATAGTCTATACTTCGTCGATGGGAGTCAGTTGCATGCTAGCGACGCGACCTGGGTTCAATCAGCAAGAGCTCTTCATCAGATTGCAGACCACGCTTTAACAATGCCTCTAAATATAGCAATCAAGAGAATGCTGCTTCATCGATAGGCAACGCTGCCGTACTTGAGTAATAATGCAATTGGATCAACTTTAGAAAGCACTTCGACATTGATCAATTTTTAAAAAGGTTTAAATTAACAACGAATACTTGGTAGATTTTGTGAGAGCATTTTATATTCGTGTCTCCAGTGGATAGGTTCAATCTCATACAATGCATCATTCATTGCACACGGGGTATATATCATCATCTTTATTTTACAGTACACTAGCGGTTTCACATAAGCAAAAAGTTCATTTGGGACATAATGACGTCCACTATATCATTCATGGCCACTTGGTAATATTA
>JACCGJ010020101.1:0-39164 GCA_013407085.1 Atriophallophorus winterbourni
CATAGCTGATGAGAGGCAAAAACCTCGAAACCGGTCCTGTGCTTCCGGTGAGATTTTAGCGTTTCGGAATAGTATTCTACTCTGATCTATCCTGGGGTTGTAATAACACTCGCGGCAATACGCTGTTGGATCAGTTGGTGCTTAGTTTAGTCCCTTCAGCTACTTATAAAGTAGCGAGTAGACGAAAACTTCGATTCGCATTGCGCCATCCGTCTACACAAATACTTGTTCGAAACGCGAAGAGTCCAGCGGATACGCATAGCTGATGAGAGGCAAGAACCTCGAAACCGGTCCTGTGCTTCCGGTGAGATTTTAGCGTTTCGGAATGGTATTCTACTTCGAACTATCCTGGGGTTGTAATAACCCTCGCGGCAATACGCCGTTCGATCAGTTGGGGCTTAGTTTAGTCCCTTCAGCTACTAATTAAGTAGCGAGTAGAAGAGAACTTCGATTCACATTGCGCCATCCGTCTACACAAATACTAGTTCGAAACGCGAAGAGTCCAGCGGATACGCATAGCTGATGAGAGGCAAAAACCTCGAAACCGGTCCTGTGCTTCCGGTGAGGTTTTAGCGTTTCAGAATGGTATTCTACTTCGAACTATTGCTAGCCCTCCATTTTCTATTTGGCTGTAGTTCTCTTCTGGTGTGGTTAATGAGCGAGATGCATGTTGCACAGCCTTTTGTGTACCGTCAGGCATTTTGTGTAGTAAGACTGCTCTAATTCCGTATTCCGAAGCGTCGGCCGCCACTATCACGGTTAGTCTGGCGTCATAATGCGTCAGCAGAAGATCAGATTTTAGGACTTGCTTCATTCGTTCAAATGACCATTGACATTCTTTCGACCACTCTCACTTAGCTGTCTGCGTGAGTAGATTAGTGAGTGGCGCTCGTAATTCATACATCTTGGGTACAAAGTTGTGATAGTAATTAACCAAACCCAAGAAAGGACTGTAGGGTTGCTTTATTGGAAGGTGCCGGCATTTTTTCGATGGAAGCGATCTTCGATGGATCTGGCCTTCTGCCCTTGCTATCTATGACCGTTCCCAAATATGTAATTTCAGGCATACCGAATGAACATTTTTCACACTTAACATGAAATCCATATTCAGCTAAGCGTTGAAATACAACCTCCAAATGATTTAAATGTTCTTGTTTTGTACGGCTGACAATAATCACGTCATCAAGATATGCCATCGCAAAATCAAGACCTGACAACATTGTGTCCATCAGTTGCTGGAATATGGCTGGGGCACATTTAACTCCAAATGGCAGTCGATTGTAGCGATACAGACCTTTATGAGTGTTTATAGTCAAGAGTTCTTTACATTCATCCTGAACCTCGACTTGTAAGTATGCATCAGAAAAATCGATCTTAGAAAAAACTTGTCCACCATTCAGTTTCGCGAATAAGTCTTCTGGAATTGGTAGTGGATATTGATGAGTTTCTAGTGCCTCATTGAGTCCAGTTGAAAAATCGGCACATATTCGCACGGTTCCGTTCGGTTTTCTGGCAGTAACTATAGGGGCTGCCCACGCAGAGTAAGAGACTGGACTTATCACCCCTATGCTTTCTAGTCGATCCAACTCCGCAGTGACGGTTTCTATCGAACCATATGGGACTGGACGATTAGGTCGAAAAACTGGTCGACTTCCCGAGCGAATATATAAAACTGCTTTTATCTTGTTACATCGTCCGAGTGTGTTTGAAAATACTCGAGGATATGTGTTCATCAAATGTGAAGTGATGGTAGATTAATTCAGGTTATTTAACAGTGAAACATTTTAATCTGAACATGAAGGGTTATTGGCGCCAGATGGTTCGCAAATATCCAAAATTGGAAATCTCCATAAATTAAGTTTACTGATCCAGTCAATTCCAAGTAAATTCAAAAAAATCGAGTTCCGTAATGTAACAATAACCATTTGAATGAACACCACGAAATGAAAAGTTACATTGCAGCTTACTCACGAAACTGAACTGCTCACCAGATGCCGATCTGGCAGTGTGGTTTGTTTCTTCATATTTCGGGCATCCTAATTGTTGCCACGTTGCTTTGGAGATTATTGTTATGTCAGAAGCCGTATCTAGTTCCAGTTTAATCAGGGTTCCGTTGATACGAATGCTTATGTATTTCCTTTGAGCCACTGCGTTTACACCGGTGGTTGTGAAAACCAGATTTGAAATACTTCCGTTTCTTGTGCTATTCGGTTTACTTGTCATTGAAAAAGTTCTGCGACACGCTTTCTTTATATGACCAACAATTCCGCAATTGTGACACCTGTAATTCTTATATCTGCAAAATCGTTCATAGTGCAGCATTCCGCAGTGCTGACATGCACATCCGGGTTTGTTCTGATATAATCTGTTGCATTGAAATTCTGAATTGATTATCTTATCAGATTGAATCCTATTTATGTTCGAGACTGGTGGCCATGCATGTTGTTCTATCATCGTAGAATCATGCTTTAGATTCAGCAATTTCTGACATTCTTCACTGACACTCTGTAATGTCATGTCGGGGTCGGCTTCCAGCTTTGATAAAACTTTTGTTCGTAACTCATAATCATTGGGAGACTGCAATCCACAAACAAATATCAGATTTTTGAAAGCGTTCTCTGTAAGGTTTTTCAGTTTAAACCGTTGACATTGCTGATTTACTCTGCCAGTGTATGTTATGATATCTTCATCAACGCCCCTTTTGATTTGCATACAGTTGTATCTGATATTGAACAAAGTTGAGCGTTCGCCAAAAATGTTGCTGAGACATTCAATGGTTTCTTCCAAACTGAAATCTTTCGGAATTTTCGGGAGAATATAATTGCAATATTTTTCATGTTCCACTGGCCCCAACTTCCGTAACAACATTCGCACACGAGTCTCCTCATCTAGCTTAGCACAATCGACCATGAACATATCTTCGTATCGTCGGTACCATGACTTGAATGTAACTCCTTCATCTGGCTGATAATGGAATTCGTTGATGTTTTGTAGTAAACTCTCAATAGATTGTCCCGAGCTTGAACTGTTGATTGTCTGCGATGTCATTCGTTTTATTAACTCTTCACAAATATGCTTCTGCTGATTAAGAACTTCGTGTACAAATTTCATGGGCACTGACATCGTTCCGCACCCCGTCGCCAATTGTTATAACTGTAATGGTATTGCACTGGCCCAGCCGTCAGTCAGAAAACACAACCGAACTCGAACTCGTGTATTAACCGAATGAATGAATGTCAAAAAATCAAGGAGCGAGTGAATATCACACAATGAGCGAAAATCACAATTTGAACTCACAATCGATCTTCATTGGTGATTATTCAATAGTTCGTTCACTGGCTATACAACATTTATGCCGTCCAAAATAGATATCGCGCTGCAAGCCGCAAATGCTCTCGCGATTTATTACTCTGAAGTGTTCGTGTCTTAGGTTTTAGTGGAGCGCTGTGCGTATTCAATCTACTCAGGAATCGAGACATTGGGCGACATTTTGATAAATCCAGAGATTGTCGCAAGTCAATTGCTCAAACGAAAGACAATCCCCAGATGCGGATGGCATCACACCGGATGTGCTCAGGTTCTGTCCTCGTAAGCTTTGTGAACCACTTTCCAGCCTATGTAAATATTCGATGCTTGAATGGGTGGTACCGAAATATTGGAAGTCTAGATTCATTACACCTATTTTCCAAAAAGGCTGTCGATCTGACCCCGAAAATTATCGTCCCGTCACACTATCACCTGTTATTGGTTAGGTCATGGAACGTATAGTCTCGGAAAAAATGGTTGCACACTTTGAATTGCGTAATTTGTTTTCACCAGCTCAGCATGGATTTCGGTCTCATCACTCGTGTCTAACAAACCTTCTCATGGCGTTAGACGATTGGATGAAGGAGTTGGATAGAAGTTCTTCCATTCATGCGGCGAAGAAAATTGAGTGCAATCGGTTAGAGTAGTTTTTGGGTAACGTTTCACTTCTGACACAGAAGCTTCATCAGACCAAGGGTGATAGTCAGAACAGGGAACATGATTAAGTAGTAGTCAACCCATTAACACCTATTTGACCTAACCGCTAAACAGCCTATAGTACGCCTACAGTGTGTCACGTCTCGTGGGAATGACCAAGATAAGTGGTCGATTTTCCTCACAGTTTGCATCCACGTCCATCTGATACAAATGAACACGGTCAATGTCAGTTGACACAGCGGCCCACATACGTAAATGTACGTAACAAACGGGGCTAAAGCTATTTTTGAAGAAAAACAAAAATGTAATTAACTAGTAGGTGTAAGGTGGATAAAAACTATTTACTTTCGCATCAGTACCGAGCGCCAGATTGTGGAGATTGCTGCCCCATCCACCTTATTGACCGCCAGTCGACCTGCCTTGGCAATTTCGACCGCCTCGGCAAGTAGGCGTTCACTATACGGTTTAATACCGCGTCTCAATATTTGCCCATTGTCTAGATCGACTCTGTGGCCCGTATCTAAAACGTGCTCCGCCAAGGCGGAATCACGAATAAGGGATTGATATTCCCTCGCATCCCGGGGCTGTCTCCGGACATGCTTCCGGTGTTCTTCGATTCTAGTGTGAATTTCCCTGTAAGTCTGCCCTATGTAAACACCCGAACAATCCTTACAGTTGATTCTGTAGATGCTGTTCCTAACGCTAGATAAAGGCGTCTCATCCTTGAGGTGCATCAGAACCGAACGGATAGTTTTCCCTTTCTTATATGTTATGCGTATGGCCGCCTGGTTCAAGATTCGACGTATCGCTTCAGATGTGCCTCTTACATACGTTATACAAACTGTATCCCGCCAATTTTTCTCCGATTTTTCGGATGGGTATTTTACCTTCAGCAATTGGCGTTTCACAAAACATTTTGGATAACTGTGGTCTATGAGCCTTTGGCTCGCTTCACGGTGCGCCTGTTTTCGCTGGCTTTCGTCGCTGTACAGGTGTTTCATCTTATGGAAAATGGAAGAAGCTGTGGAACTGAAGACCTGCCTTGAATAAGCGGAAGTGTATCGTAGTACTGCATCTGTATCGATAGGTTTCCGATAGACAGAAGTTTTATTTTCCGGTCTGCATTATGTGCTAAACAGTCCAAAAATGGAAGAGTGCCTGTGCAGGATTCCACTTCCTTTGTGACAGTAATACATGGGTCTATTTCATTTAAATATTTAAAGAAGGCCTATAACTGATCTTGCTTGATGATAACAAATGTGTCATCAACATAGCGCCACCATAATTTTGGCTTGAACCCTTAATTGTTAAGGGCTTTGTTCTCAAAATGCTCCATATACATGTACGCAAGTACTGGAGATATCGGTGAACCCATTGCCAACCCTTCTTTTCGTCTATATAATTGCTCATTAAATACGAAGAGTGTGCAAATTTGCTATACAAACCAAGCACATACCTATTCAAACAAACACTGGCAAATGGAGTGATTCCCGCAGATTGGAAACTGAATAATTTCTCCTATTTATAAAAGGAGAAATCGCTCCGATATTTCCAATTACCGACCGGTTACTCTATTACCTGTGATTTCCAAATTACTTGAGCGCCTCATTGTTGACGATCTAATGAAACATTTTGAAAATAATCAGTTGTTTTTGGGAAAACAGCATGGATTTAGACGAAATTATTCCTGTTTATCTAATTTACTGATAACGCTGGACGATTGGACATGAGCGGTAGATAAAGAGCAAGCAATACTCGCTTGCTACCCAGATCGTGTTAATCTTAACCTAATACTGCAGAAGCTTGAAAGGTGTGGTATCACCGGAAAGTTGTTGAATTGGCTAAATGACTACCTAACAAATCGCACTAACTAGGTGCGTGTTGTTGGTGCATTATCCAAACCAATCGCAGCAACTAGCGGAGTTCCCCAAGTTTCAGTCCTTGGTCCGATCCTCTTTCTGGTTTGTCAATGAAGAACCTGGACTTTTTCTATGTGAAATTTTGTTTTTTTGTGAACGACAAAAATATAGCGTTGCATCCGTAGCCCAAAAGTCTGCCTGCTATTACAAAAAGAACTTGATACGCGTCACAGCTGGTCGTTGAAGAACAAACTGCCGTTTAATGCAAAGAAATTTGAGTGCAATCAGTTAGAGTAGTTTTCGGGTAACGTTTCACTTCTGACACAGAAGCTCCGTCAGACTAAGGGTGATAGTCAGGACAGGGAGGCAGTAGAAATTGCCAAGGCAGGTCGACTTGTGGTCAATAAGGTGGATGGGGCAGAAATCTCCACAATCTGGCGCTCGGCACTGATGCGAAAGTAAATAGTTTTCATTCACCTTATACCTACTAGTTAATTACATTTTTGTTTTTCTTCAAAAATAGCCTTAGCCCCGTTAGTTACGTACTTTTACGTATGTGGGCCGCTGTGTCAACTGACATTGACCGTGTTCATTTGCATCAGATGGACGTGGATGCAAACTGTGAGGAAAATCGACCACTTATCCTGGTCATTCCCACGAGACGTGACACACTGTAGGCGTACTATAGGCTGTTTAGCGGTTAGGTCAAATAGGTGTTAATGGGTTGACTACTACTTAATCATGTTCCCTGTTCTGACTATCACCCTTGGTCTGATGAAGCTTCTGTGTCAGAAGTGAAACGTTACCCAAAAACTACTCTAACCGATTGCACTCAAATTTCTTTGCATTATGAATACACGATCGGTCCCAAACGATTCTTGCATTCACGTCTGTTACTTAGACATTTATAATGCGTTCGACGGAGACAATAACCATTTGCTTCTTCAAAATCTGTTACGTTTAGGAATATGTGAACCACTCATGGTTGTGCGACTACCTATCAGATCGCCACGCCCCAGTTAAAGTAGACGGAGTGCTCTCCCCAAAGTTCAAAATTACTAGCGGTGTCCCACAAGGATCCGTGCTCGGCCCGCTTCTCTTTCTAATATACATAAACGAATTACCCCCCTCATATAATCCAAAATGTTCCTGTTTGCGATGATATGAAAATTTGGACTCAAATTAGTTCTGCAGATGATTGTGATAACATGCAAATGTATTTGGAAAACGTGCCAAATTGGGCGGCCATGAAGGATATGACATTCAAAATACGGAAAAGTAAGATGCTTCACCCAGACAAGAATGTTCCTTGGACATATCGATTGGGAACTGAAAACTAGACATGGAGCTCGCTAGAGATGGATCTTGGATTATTTATTAGTGGAAAATTGAAGAGCATGGTGCACTGCCAGGATGTCCGCATGTCCTTGAAAATTGCAGTGAAGAAAAAGATTTGGGTGTCTGGATATGCTCCAGTTTAAAAACATCACTTCAAACTAACTCTGCCTTTAAAAAGCAACACTTGTTCTAAATCTACTCAAACTGGTATTTGAGAAATTTTCGCCCAAGATATTTCCGAGGATCATGAATACATACTTGAGACCAGGCATGGAATACGGTTTGCAGTCATGGTCTCCGTGGCTCAAGAGAGATTTGGAACGTATGCAGCGAATCTATCACCGCTCAACAAAACTAGTTCTCAGCATCCGAATCAAACCATATAAAGATGGCTCAACTGAATATGTTCGACTTTCCCTATCGAAAAATCAGAGGAGACCTTATCTTACTTTACAAAACATTCCATACCCTGAACCATCTCTTACAGGATTTATTCACGCGAAGGGATACGAGAAATTATCGGACCCATGATATGTGCTGGTCGTACCCCATTCCCGCCTGAACTGTAGAAGGTATTTTTACTCTGTCCGTGTATGTTTTACTTGGAACAGTTTACCTTCAACCGTTGCTCACTCCACTAGCTTGCATGCATTTAAAACGAAATTAGACGAATTTGTATTGCATTATTCTTATTCACAACTCTTATATACTGTTTAATCTATTTCCTTATATTGTTTATACAATTAAATTTCAATGTTTACCATCTTATGGTTGTTGTTGAGCCTGTTGCTTTTTAGACCATCAAAAACCTTGAATTACCTTGAATTTATCGACAGGCCAACAAAATGTTAGGTATCTTTCGAAGAATATTTAGAAGATTCTCTCTGGTAACGTTACTGATGATAATGAACGTCTATGTTCGCCCTACGATGGAGTATGCGGCAAAAGTTATTGCTCTCTTTGTTAAAATCTACCACAGAGCAACAAAGTTAGTGATGGGTGTTTGCAATGTTCCGTACACCGAATGATTGCGACGTCTGGGTCTATGTGACTTTACACAAAGTAGGATGAGACGCGATATTATTCTGACCTATAGAATTGTGTCTACCGATGGACATCCACTAAACACTTGCTTAATATGTGTGATTGGAAAGTGACACGAGGACATACCTTATCCCTTAAATTCCCAAGTTCACGTATTGATTGTCGGCGCCATTGTTTCGCAGTATGTGCTATATTTCTTTGGAATTCCTTACCCCAACATGTGGTGAACTCTACTTGCCTGAGGGTCTTTATAGCGAAATTTGACCGGCACATGTAAAAGAATATCATTCGTGAACCTTACATTTGATGTTCTTTATTCCTTTAACTACTATTATATTTTTCACATTTTCATTCATACCGTAATCCTGTGGTGTTGTAAGGTATTAACTTTTTAACCATAAATCCTTGAATCCTTGAAAAAATGTTCATGTAATGCCTGCTCAACTGCCGTGAGAATGTCTTGCTGCTACTTGCTTTGCAGCTGATGATTGACGCCATATACTCAAATCTAAGTTTTATATTTATTTTGTTTATTCGCCTTTAACCCTTTCATCGCGGTTGGAAATCCAGACATGATTTTATCACTCACCCACCATGATGCAAGTTTTCGTTATCCGAGTTTTAAAATCAATCTCTAACTGCGCGTTTCATCGCTGATGACAATCGTTAATCAAATTCCCGCCGGGTTACTGACTTTGGTGTTATTCAATCACGTTTTGCCGTCAACATTCATTAAGTTTTTATCAAACCGACATACCTATTTGAACTCCATAAATTATGATCAAACTATTCGTTGAAGATTATGATCAGGTCTTCGAAAGTTTAAGTAGCGATTTTTAATAGTTAGTTAGTTAGTTAGTGCATTATTGCCCAACCACAGGTCACTACTAACAGGAACATTAGACAGAACATTTCAGTCACTGACGGATGTGAAATCAACTGTAGTCAGTACAAATTCAGGAGTTGTTCGATGAATACTTCGTATATCTACGTGTCGGTAATGTTTTCAAAAATATATACTCGATGTATGGGTCTAGTTCGGGACAATCACGATATAATCTTCTATTTGTAACAAAATAAGCGTCATTCAAGTTGAAATGGCAATTGTGCTAAATAATGATGCATTCAACATCATCAAACGTCCGCTTAGTAGTTCGCATAACGTTCACACTCAGTCGTAATATGAATTTATTTATCGAGTAGCACCATAAATCGTTTGAGTATATTCATAGACTAAGAATCGAACTTGGTTTACACATAACTAGCTAATTATTAAAATCGCATTTCAAATCTGCTTTACCTAAGACTGAACTAGATGTCCAAGATATTTCCTGCAGATTAATAGACATTGCGGACTCATACAATTCTACAAGGTCTGTATTCGGTAGCTGGAGCGAAATTATTATTTTCACTGAGATTTGAAATGACGAGGATATGTTCAATGTATTGTGGTGCTCACACCCCCATCCCTTACACACCACTACCGGTTTCTGGCTGTTTGCCGTCAACAGGTGGCGACAATAAAATCAGGTTCAGCGAGCCGTGACGAGGATATGTTCTTTCGTTGCATTGTGTAATCTTCGAGCACACATTGGATCCGGCATCGTACAGTTTGTACATTTGATTTTATAAACCAACATGGTTGCGACAAGATGTAAATATTCCATCTATATTATAATGAAAAGAGAAAACTTGAGAGAAATCACATTTATTATCTTGTGTTGCACTGTACGTCACTGCAAACAGTTTCTGTCCTATGGATTTTTTTACCTGATTTCGGAACTGCTCAGTAAGCAAAAAATCCCGTTTTGATTACCTATTTTATTCGTAATTGCTATATTATTCTGTGGTTTCTGTTGAGCTATATACTTTTTAGACCATTAAAATTGAATTTAATTCAATTGAATGGAACTCTGAAATGAAATCAACATTGCTGCAATCAAATTCTAACAAGAAATTTATTCGCGACGATACCTTGCTTGCTTCGACTGAGTTCTTTTCAAACAAGTAATTTTAATGTTTGCTTTTATCTTGAATATTTAACTAGCGTGAACCACAAATATAGAGATAATCGCTTTCATTCGAATTTTATTGGAGAAATTTAATCCGGTAAATGTACAAAATATTTTCACCAAACGTTTACCAACGCAAAAACAGCTTTCCTGAAAATTTGTGACCAAGAATTTGGAGATGTTAACTCGTCGGTGCGATGGAATCAAATTTCTTTTCATTCAATTTTGAATTAAATCCCACAGCTCCGCTTTGAGTGAACTAGGTATGAACTAGGTATTTCATGGTGAGATGTCGGCAAATTGTGATGGCGTAATTAAGAAATACAGCGGAAAGTTTGAATCAGTGAAATAAGTGAGGATGGCAAAAAGTTGTTTTGATGACGTTTCATCGAATAACCACACGGTGACGTGAATAAATTTTGTTTGATCTAATGTTGCACAGAATCTTTAGCTGGCGTACATCCTTTTCATTTAATGGATCACCGTGCAAAGTTTTATATGCTTTCCAGCTTTATTAACGACGTAATTATAAACGTTCATTGAGCATAATATAATTTTTATTTCTGTAAGATCCTGATACCTGGATTTCAAATAGCTTAACTACTATATTTCACGTTATTTACCATCGGTGTTATTATAGAGATTAATTTTTGATAGTTTGGTTGATTCCAATAGATCAGTACTTGAGCCATGCTACCGGTGCGTGAGCTCAAAAATAGTGGCTTATCTATTCATTGAATCAAACCCAAAAATAATCGTCCTTTAACCCTTTAGCGACCAAAGGATAGCTGTTCTAATAATTAAGCAGTGAACAATGTTCGGTTGCTGCGAGGTTTGAACGAGTCCAGACATGTCGAAGCATCGTTCTTAGACTGTCTGGCTCTCAGTGTGCGTCATTCCATCAGTATGCAGAAGGTCTTTGCGAGCTATAGACGTACTGTTCTGTTCTCCTTAAAAGTTCATTTTTGTAACTAAAATGGCACATACACCAGGTGAGATTTGACTCTAAATAATTTATTGGTGGAAGATGAGTATTTGAGTTAAAACTTAAAGTCTTTAGAATGACGTTTTTGTTTTTATCAAGATATTTACATTATATTTTGTGAAGAGGACCATACGGTCCTCTTGGTCTTGGGACAAGTAAAAGAGGACTGTATGGTCTAGTTGGTCTTGATGATTCGTTTTCCGAATATTACTATTTATTATCACCAAATTAATTGTCTAACCAGATATTAATATTTCCAATGATATTCATTATTTCAAAACAACATAACAATGGAATTATTTGTATTTCAAACACATTATTTAGAGTCTTTGATTGTTGCATAGCCAAGTAGTATGACATGATCATTTGAATATTTCCCAAATGTATTCTATCTTTTGTTCATAATCATTTGTCAATTATTATCAGCATTTTATTCTTTTATAATTGTGCTGTAGTAAGGCGATGTGACGTAACAAGTGATTTTTAAATTGAGCAAAATATATACCTACAAGTTTCTTGTTTTTAGGTACGAGGCTGAAGCCCAGCAGCCTCGCCAGTAAAGTAGCCACACTAGATTGTACAAGTGATGTAGAGTCCGATTTTCCTGATGATGATGTTCTATATTCTGATTTTGGAGCCCTCATGCAAAATTTAAGTGAAGATGAACAACAACAATAATATGGGGGGTACTGATCTGCATGATCAGTACATGGCATACTACCGCATGAATTTCCGCACTAAGAAATAATATTTCAGACTAATATTTCACTTGTTTGACATGGCAGTGGTGAACAGCTACTTACTATTGCGAAAAGCTGAAAAATCTAAGGGAGTTGCATACCATAATGAGACATCCATATGTGACTTCAAACTGCAGCTGGCGAATTCCTTGATCAAAAGTGGAAAGCACACTCTTAAGAGGAGAGGGAGACAATCAGATGAGAGTGTGCAGCAAAAGTATTCAAAGAAAAGGAAAACAGGAAAAGCAACAGTACCAATTCCAGATGAAAGTATCAGGAATGATGGTGTAAATCACTTACCAACTTTTCATGAGAACAGAGGAATGTGTAAAAACCAGGTTGCAAAGGCAAAATACACAGGAACTGCTTTGAAGCTTTTCATCAAAACTAAACTGTTTTGAAACTGTAACTGACCTGTTAAAGGACTGTGTGGTTGTAAATTTGGTTCTAGTTGTAAATTTGATTTTTATATTGTACAATCATGCTTTATTTTAAAAAATAATACACAAAGAAATGAAATATTTATCACTAATTTGCATGAAATTTTCCCTCAAGTCCAATAGGACCGTATGGTCTTCTTTTGTTTAAGCTGTCCCAGGTCCAAGTGGACCGTACGGTCCTCTGATAAATTTTCCTTCGGAATTAAACTTTTAAGTATTTATATGTATAATTATGCCCTATAGTTATAATTTCAGTGTAAAAAATTTACAAAAATATTTTTTCTTAATCAGCAAAAAAGTTGGTCGCTAAAGGGTTAAGCAACATTTTCTATCCACCTTGCTCGTCATTCCCTCTGGTTGTACAAAAGACATTCTATTCCCTTGGAAAAATACACCGTTTTGGATTGAATGAACAACATACCTTGAGATACAATCCTTATTTGCATGTACTTCCATCACGCGTACATAGCTAACGCTAATATTCATGCTTTAGCTTGTGTCATTGTGAAAGGCGCTCGTTGCAGTTTGATTTAACTTATCCCAGGTCAAAAGAACCACGGAGGCTGACTTCCAGTTGATCCGTTTATGTTCAACTTCCACAACGTGACACATTTGGAAAACGTGCTTACTCAAAGTCCCTATCAGACCACAGTACGAACAATAGCTGAGAACATTACTGCCACTAAATAACACCCTTCACACCTGGTGAAATCTCATCACCTTTACCGCTTTGTGCTGAACACGCGAAAGCTAAGAATAGGATATATACACTGGATTGTCTTATAAACAAAATCTCCTAGATCACTGGCACATCAATCGACTTCAATCGCACTGTGGATTTGTTTCTAAATGACAAGGTTTACGCCTTCCATTAAAACGATTATCTCATAAAATTCAAACTAAAATTTTAAATCAGCCATTCTCACATGAACCATGACATTTATTCATAATTCAAAAATCCTTTTTTCTTAAGAGATTCCTCCTGAACAAAGCGTTTTGATCCACGAAAATTACTCTATTTCGATTGGTCTAACAGATCATTGATCACATTTTCGTCCAATCATAATTGAACTAAGAACGGAAATTATAATAAACGATCTGCGTCATTTTCCACTACAAAACCCGGTGTTTTCAGTCAGACATTACATTCCTCTTGGTACGATGCAACTTAACACGGATTTAAGCGTGGAAGTTGTAACAACTATACTTCTTTCGTTTATTCTAGCAATTGGTGTGGTTGGAAATGCGTTTGTAATTTGGGCGTTTTCCGAACATACTTCACAAACGTCAATTTCCAGCCTCCTAATTGTATGTTTGGCTTGCTTGGACCTAACCATTTGCAGCATTGGAATTCCAACCACTTTGTATTTCGACATTTGGAAAGGTGAAGCGACCGACTGGGCATGCCGTTTGCATCTGGCTTTCAAAGGTTTCATCATCCCGGTTTCAGCTTTCCTATTGGTTCTGGTCGCGATTGAACGCTTTCTATTGATATGTTTCATCCCGGGCATCGGCTTGAATCGCGCGCACACTCATATGGCTCTTGTTTTTATATTCGTGTTTGGATTCATCTTGGCTATTCCAATGGGTCTACACGGTCGAGCAATACGCACATTTAAATCAAAAGACGAATTGTTGGACCCACAATTAACGCTCGATTCCTACCAACAGATGGAATTAACTGTGAGATTTGGTGATGGGATTTCAAAGCATTGTGCAAAAGACAACACTTTTATTAGCGATCAGAGTTATTGGTACTATCAACTTTGTGTTATGGTTGTTTTCGTTGTTCTATTCCTAAGTCTGGCGATTATTTACGCTATGATTTTTATATTCGTACGTCGTCATGTTTCGCTGATGTTCAATCGATACGGGAATTTTAAATATAATGGCCCATGGGGAAGTGTGAATGAATCTTGTCAAATTGAGGGCAAATACAGTGTTCCTGATGAGTTTTCACCGAAGCAAAATTCTGCGGTACTATTGAAGCGTGTCAGCTTGGTAGAAATTAACCAAAACAGGGAAGGGAAAGCAGGTAATTCAATCAATGTTAAAAGTGAACAGAATGACATACAACAGGCTCCGAAAGATAAATTCTCCGTTGATTTGACCATGAACCCAATGCCTCGTAAGTCAACATCTGAAAACAATCTCACGGAACCAATTCAACCAATTCAAGCTGAAACTAGAAAACAACAATCGATCAATTTTCCTATCGACTCAACTCATTCTTCTGTTGATATTGACCAGCCTAAAAATGTTGTTGCAGAGAACACCATCACAGTTCAATACTTAGACCATCAGCGACGACCACACATCCGTACTGCGCAGACATTTTTCATGATCGCTGTCACGTTTGTGGTTTCATACACGCCATACCTCATTTATACATGTAAACCAGACTCTGGTCATACTTCGTATTCTCCTGCTGATCACTGGTACAACAAAGCAGCTCGAGTCCTATTCTACTTGTATTTTACAAACTCTGCTGTAAATCCGATTATTTATTCTTGCTGGAACCGCCAATTTCAAGCGAGATTGAAACAGTTGTGGATGCATATCAGAGTTCATTCCACGCGAAATCTTGGGACAAATGAGAAATATACAAATAGGTCTTGCGGCACAGAACACGTAAAAAGCAAACAACTCATTGTATCTGTGGACGGTACAACAACATACGGCGGAACTGGTGATCGAATGAATCGATGAATTTGCGTACCATCGCGTGAGGATTCGATTTATTTGCAGCTGAAACTAAGTGATGCTTATTTATTGTTGTGGAATAAAACTGGTTAAATGCAGACAGATTTTACATGCTTTATATACCGCTTTATATTAGCACAGGGCTATGTTGTTTAGTGACTAGTCTTTACACTAAATTATCCATATTCTCTACAATCCGGGGTTTGATTCAATCTAGATCGTTGGAATTCTTTTCAACATCCGGTTAAATTGATTTTTCGCATTGGTTCGGATGGAATTTTATTTAATTTGGATATATAGTGTTACTTACATACACTACTAGTTTCGGTCTATCTACCTTCAGCAAATGGAGAATGTAGCCTTAGTTTCAGTGAGCGCTTGACTTTGTGATTTGTTATGTGAAGTTACTTGGTATGAAACTTATAATAGTTGCTTCAGGCTCAAACAAAGTCTACAAGCGCTCCTTGGCATCAACGAAATTTACTCTAACGAGAATTCGGTTACGAAAATTTTAAGGATTCTGGAACCGTTTTATATAGTTAGATTACCATGAAGAATTTACAAACCTGAAAATTGTTGTTGGGTGAGTAAGTAGGGATTATCAATTGCATGCTAAAATGTTATTGATTGACGACAATTTGCATTCATAAATCAATTAACATACTTTCCCCTTTGCGGCAATTACGGGCAAAACTCAATAGTTTTACTACGTTCATGTTTCCTAGTTTCAACAGAAAATTCAACCAATGAATTTCTCGGGTGACAAGATTGTGAACTCGCAATAAAATGATAATTCGAAAAGCTGAAGGGTAAACAGTTGCACATAATTTATTTGCTTTTTATTCTATGAAGACACTAGTTTCGAGGACAGTTTCAGAACTCTTGATTAGTTCAACATTTCCTCATGTAACTAGAATGAAGTTTTTTTATAATTAGTAAAACTTTGATTACTCTAAGGTGAGTTGCAATCAGAAAGTTGACCATTGGGCAGACAGCCTTTGCGGTACAAAGACGTTTGCACAAGAGATATGAAAGCTCTTGGCATTGACTCCACGAGCAGGGATGAACGATCACTTGACCGCTCACATCGGAGGCATTGTGTAAAGCGTCGTCTGCATACATCGGAGGAACAGATACATCTATTAACTGCTGAACGCCGAACACGCTGCCAGCGTGCAACTGACGCCCATTGACCGAGTTCTGACTATCATTGCAAGCGCTGCGAGAGAGATTGTTCCTGCGGAATCTGACTGTTTAGTCATTCGAAAAGCTGTAAAACATAAAATTCATGCGATTGTAATGTACATCCATGGCAAACAACAAAAAGCCTGGCTCTTCTATCAATTTAACTGTGTTTGATTAAGGTCGAAAATTGAAAGACAGGGTTTTAATTGAATTGGCAGATCAATCAGCATCCCGAAACAGTTAGCGCACACCCACAATCGTCATTTACTTGTGCTTGTGATACTGGAATGTACTGTTTAAACGTTTTGTCTATCATACATAGAAAAAGCTCGTTATCACACCACTGTGTATAACCTGACTGTACCGGTTGTCGATTCGATCAGATTTGACAATTGATTTCGTTCCAACCGCCTCGTTTCAAGATCTCGCTAAGTTGGGCTCGTTTTTCCGACCTTGATGAATTGCAATGGCGGCTAGCGTTGTCACTTTAATCGTATTCACGCACTCTATCAAAACCAAATTATTGCATTGTGGCTGTTGTTATCGATAGACTTTTCGGTGGTTTCTTCTATTGCCTCCTACCGATAGGTCTTCATAAGCTTTCTTTGTTAGTGCATTTCTTAGCTCTACCACAAGACATTTGGTTGCAACCTGTTGAAGTGTGCAACTCCACAATATTATTTCGGATCAATTTGATCTACAATAGAACTGATTTTCCTTTTCTACAGTCCTGAAGTTTGGATTTTACCGTTGACCTTGTGCAGACACGGAAGTGCAACTGCGCCAGATTCAACGTTTTCAGTAATTTTTAATTCGAAAGTCCAAGTTTGTGAAGTAATGATAACACCCATCAAGTCTGTAACGTTTTATGATGACAAATGGTTCAGCAAAATTACTCCTCACGCGTTTGTTCCAAAATTACCGAATATATATTTACCAGTATTGTTGATATTGGCGAACGCACTGGCAAACTTTTATTTCATTTATACAATTACCGGAAATAACTCAAAACTTAGAAATGAGCTTTACCCTTCAATGTGAATGATCCTTCAAACGGACATTTGCTTCCAGCGCCCGTCCAGCTATTTGTAACCTAATGAGATCCGCGAACAAAGCGCGCTCACGTCCAAACTGAACCTAAGCTCGTCGTCTACAACCGTTACAGAAAAAATGCGTCCTAGGAAGTTGTATGCATTCCTAATGAATGAGTCAGTATTGCCGAATAATAGTTCTAAACATCGTGCAAAGTACCTAGCTATCTCGTGTGTAAGTAATCCTATTCCATTGACGAGCGGTCAATGGCCTAGTGAGATAGGTCAAGAGTCTACAGGAAATCAGTCTCCACTGATGCAGTTTCGAGAAATATCTCAGCGCATCATATACAGGTAATCAGATTCATAGCCTCGTCTTCATTTCAGAAATTCGACCACTAATATATTGACGATTTAGAAAGAAAGTAAGCGCATCGAACAGCCAGCCAACGATTCATGGAGGACGACTATACCGACAGTTTTAAAACGACAATCGAAACTTAATACGCTTGGTATGACGAAGTTTCTATTTCAGAACTGAAACATTACCTCAAAACTGCTCTTAATAACTGTTCTCAAATTTCATTTTAGGTTAGGTGGTTTTCGCTTATTTTCCATCTATTGCCAGCCAGTAGTAATTTTACAATTCATTTCTGACAATGTTGAGAAAGTCTATTTTTCTAACAATTATATGTGCTCATCAAAAATAGATAAGAATTTAATCCTGTTGTGTAGGCTACATATATGTGTAGCCAGCTTTCGCAATTACCAAGCATTTATGTTTACACGAAACTGATTTACTGTAGATAATTTACATAAACTACAATCTTGGGCCAGTACATCTGATCATTCATTCATTCATTCAGTCATCTCCATGCCGGGTTGCACATGAGGCGAAGACAACTTCACGCCAGTGGTTCCGGTCTGTCGCTGCTTCCGTTGCCGTCTGCACCGTGAATCCTTGTGCATGTAGTTCGCGTTCCAACGTTCTGCGCCAAGTTTCCTTGGGCCGCCCCCTTTTTCGTTTACCTTGCGGATGCCAGTGCATGGCTACCTTCGTATGCGAACTGGGATCCATGCTGCAGACATGACCGAACCACGGATCTGTTGTCATCGTTTCCATAGCAATGTAGGTTTTACGGGATAGGGTTGCTAGCCCTAAGCCGAACCCTCCTCCTTTCTCAGACGGGCTTGGGACCGTCCTTGGCGGAGTTGAGTACATCTGATCACTCATCGGAAAATGTGGAGATAGAGCACAGATGTATAAAGACATCTGTTGCTGTGATTTTCTTGCTAGTTTTCTTTATCTACGACATATAGTTGAATATATTAGGAAGATCATGACAATAATAGGTCGAACTTTACTTGATTGAGATACAAAATCAATCAGAAACAACTCTGTCACAGAAACTAACTGATTAAAAGCGGTATTTGAAGAAAAATCGAAAGATAATTTTTGTGTTGTACGAAGAAATTTGTGGCTTACTCCTCCGATCTGATGACAGAAAAAATGTTTAATTATTTTTCCATTATATGGAGAAGATAACTTCTTTGAATGGAAACCATTGTTTGCTGTACAAAGCTCACCGTTTTTTCTCGAATTTCACCAAAATGTTATTTTGTTGCGGGCGACAGAAATTTTATACAGCGCAGTAATTTGATTGAAAATTCTCACTTCCATTGACGAAATTCTCCAAAGCAAACGAATTCACGTTTGAATGAAGCGCATCATTTCAAGAATTCGATTTTGGATGTAATCTGTAAAAGAGTTTCGGCAAAACCTCCACTATCCTTTCGGATAAATCGAGACACAATTAGGTAAAACTAATCTGCAATTCGTTGAGCAACGCTTGTTCATCCGCAACTCGTCTGGGACTGATCTTCTGTTAATTAACACAAATCTTTCTGAACTGATGATGTGCTTTTCGGCATTATGCTTTGCGATTAGGGTCACTATCATTCTTGTTAAAATGTGAATCGATTTAGAGAACATTGAAGCTTTATTGTAAGGTATTAAAATTCAGATTCATTCTTCTTTTGTGGGCTCTAAAAATGTACTTTTTTTCTAAACGTCCTCAAAGTAGTCGATTTTTGTTCATGATTCGTATAAATGGTTTTGATATATATATATATATATAATATATATCTATTATATATATATATATATATATATATATATTTCCACCCTGTGGTTATTGTAAAGTTAATTGCTTTTTCAACCATAAATCTTGAATCTTGAATCGTGGATCAATTAGAGGAAGTTATCATCAAGTTTTATTAAGAACAACCTTTTAAGACTTAGAATTTTATTCAGACTATTCAACAATATGAATGATTAGAGATACGTTTGAAGAAAGTTACTGCATGCGCTCTTTGGGCCCAATTGCTCATACAGTGACAGGAAACAATGTTGATAAATGAACAATTTTGTCTCACATCAATAGCACCAGAAGCAAGATGGCATAGCAAAGGTTGTTCTAAGTAAATGAATAGCTCAGAACTCAGAAAATTTTATGGTAGAAAAAGCAGTAAGCTTAACAATAACCATAGGATGACATGTTTATGGAATAAAATTATTTTAAAAAAATCTCGCAAAAATCAATAGGGACAGTCACATACCGCATGGTTCGTCATATACTCACCGAGTTTATAAGCGAAAACGGCAACAGATTCCGAGCGTGTTCGATTCTAACCCATCATGTTAACACGAGCAACCGAGTAAAGCCTTAGAAGGCGTTCTCATTTGTACACATTTATCCACTAAACGTGTTACAAAGTCTTGGATGGAACATGTTGAGTATAACCGAGGCGATTCGGATCAAAATCCGTAGACTGAACTTATGAGTTCAGAAATGATGGGTCGTGATCTCACATTACTTTGGCCAACAAAAGTATCGAGAAAACCATTTTAAGCGATAAAACATGAGATTGCCTTGTTCAATGTGCGATGTCGATCAGATCCACTTCCATTTTCACGCTTTTATTGTCGAGCTTGATGTGAAATAATCAAAAAAAATCTTTTGCTCTATCAAGTGTATGTTGACATATAGGAGAAATTGTATTCAAGTTTTTATGGGGTCTTTTTTTAACGAAAAGCATTTATCCCTGAAGTAAAAAATGTGAAGTGAGAATTTGAAAGCCTTTGGTGGAATCATGAACTTTCCATACAGTTTTATTGCATCCCTGGCATTCTAATCTCCATAAAGCTGTTTATTACTTTTTATATTCTCGATATTGATATTTGTGTTTGGATTTGATTAAATGCCACAAAATATGTCAATTCATTCCATATAAAATTTGACTTTTATCAAATACATTGTCTTCAAAATATTATTTTTCATCCTTCGTTTCGACCTAAATTGTCAGAATTGAGAAATTTTACGCAACACTGACTTGATCGAGCAATTCTGAAAACATTTATTTTTTTCAAATCACATAAAAGGCAAAACAAGAAACTGGGTGTCTCTATAGTTTTTCAAACATTTCAGTTTTTCAACACATTCCCAAGCTTTAATTGCAAACTCACATCGAGTTCCCATCAACAGAGAACATTCCCGTAAACCTGTCTCGACGCTGTTCAATTAATTTATGCGCCGAATACAATTGGTTCGAATTAAACAAAATATGTGACGTAATTGAGCGAAAATCCAATCGTGCGTGTGTGTTCATCTATTTGTAAACAACAATTTCCACTTATCACGAAATATAATGTCGGATATTGTCTCCAGTATCAATACCAAGTAGCTTTATAGAGTTCGTACAACGAACCACGATGTTCAGACGCAGAATCACAAAGTGATTCTTGGTCAAAGCACTCAAGGCGCTTGTGGATGACCAAAGTAAGTGTTGCTCACATCCCCATCCCTCACACACCACTACCGGTTTCTGGCTGTTTGCCGTCGTCAGGTGGAGACAGTAAGATCAGGTTCAGTGAGCCTTGAAACAGTGGATTAAAGGTAAACAAGATGATACTTGTATGCCAACTGTTATATAGGGTTCGTACAACGGAACACGATGTTCAGACACAGAATCACAAAGTGATTCTTGGTCAAAGCACTCAAGGCGCTTATGGATCACCAAAGTAATCTGTTGCTCACATCCCCATCACTTACACACCACTACCGGTTTCTGGCTGTTTGAGGTCGTTAGGTGGAGACAGTAAGATCAGTTTCAATGAGCCTTGAAACAGTGGTAAAGTGGTAAACAAAGTTATGTTTGTATGCCACTGTTATATAGGGTTCGTACAACGAACCACGATGTTCAGAAACAGAATCACAATGTGATTCTTGGTCAAAGCACTCAAGGCGCTTATGGATGACCAAAGTAATGTGTTGCTCCCAACCCCATCCCTTACACACCACTACCGGTTTCTAGCTGTTTGCCGTCGTCAGGTGGAGACAGTAAGATCAGGTTATATTTTCCTTTCAATTTCTTTAGTGGTCCAACGTATCCGTTAAAATTGAAAGAGAATTGTAGCTGATAACACTGCTACGCTTGAAAATTACGAATGTCTCATCTGAAAATAAATATTTGCAAATTTCAGCATCCGCATCAAACCAGCTTACGGTAAGTTCAATTGAATAATTATAATTTTAAAGTCATAAGTTTAATCTACAAGAATATGCTTGCTATGATCTATATATATACATAGATACCGCGTTTGTTTTTCCAGATAGATCATGCCATATTCTGACAATTGTATTCCATTTATATCAAAACATTTAAATAAAAAACCACACGATGAAAGAAACACAATTACGAGCCATGTTTGTTTCTACTTCTTGGATAATAATCTAAATGAAATACGCGCAATAACACCTACTCTAAAACAGTCATTCACAGGACATTAAAAAAAAGTTATACAAGCTAAGTAATTCGAATTTATTTTGCGGAAAGAAAATTAAAAATTTGAAAGCCATGCAACTCTGATTTCCGCTAGTTGAATATTTAGTTCCGATTTGTTGTTTTGATAATTCATATAATTGTCCTACTTAAAGTTTTGTTGCAGACAATACTTTGCATTTATATTACATGACTAACTAATAAACATTACCACAATCTTTTATTGATGAATTTTCAGCATCAAGGAGGTGAGCATTTAAAATTTAGTATGGAAGAAAGAATTTGTTATCTTTCCATACATATAATAGATTACATGAATAACAAGCCTGATCCGTGTTTATTATTTAATATGGAACAAAAATTATTTATCTCTGCATACCTATAATAGATTACATGTATGAGATGGCTGATACGTCAGTGATTTTAAATGTTTGAATCACGCGCAATCACAGCGTTTTAAAATTGTACAGGGCGTTGCGTTACACTATACTTTAATCTAAATTACACCGGGGATACACATAGATGAAGTCGTACTATAACACTATGGCCATCATAAACGGGCCTGAAGAGTATAAAGACTGCTAGGTAAAATACCTTCGAAACCTCGACCTGCCAAGTATTACTACGAATATATTCGACGTAATGTGTTGCTCACATCCGCTTTCCTTACACACCACTACCGGTTTCTGGCTGTTTGCGATCGTCAGGTGGAGACAGGAAGATCAGTTTCAGTGAGCTTTGAAACAGTGGTAAAGTGGTAAACAAAGTTATGTTTGTATGCCACTGTTATATAGGGTTCGTACAACGAACGACGATGTTCAGACACAGCATCACAATGTGATTCTTGGTCGAAGCTTTCAAGTCACTTATGGATGACCATTGTAATGTGTTGCTCACATCCCCATCCCTTACACACCACTACCGGTTTCTGGCTGTTTGCAATCGTCAGGTGGAGACAGTAAGATCTGTTTCAGTGAGCCTTGAAACAGTGGCAAAGTAGTAAACAAAGTTATGTTTGTATGCCACTGTTATATAGGGTTCTTACAACGAACCACGATGTTCAGACACAGCATCACAAAGTGATTCTTGGTCGAAGCATTCAAGACACTTATGGATGACCAATGTGATGTGTTGCTCACATCCTCATTCCTTACACACCACTACCGGTTTCTGGCTGTTTGCGGTCGTCAGGTGAAAACAGTAAGATCAGTTTCAGTGAGCCTTGAAGCAGTGGCCAAGTGGTAAACACAGTTATGTTTGTATGGCACTGTTATATAGGGTTCGTACAACGAACCACGATGTTCAGACACAGAATCACAATGTGATTCTTGGTCGAAGCACTCAAGGCGCTTATGGATGACCAAAGTAATGGGTTGCTCACATCCCCATCTTATACACACCACTACCGGTTTCTGGCTGTTTGCGGTCGTCAGGTGGAGACAGTAAGATCAGTTTCAGTGAGCCTTGAAATGGTGGCAAAGTGGTAAACACAGTTATGTTTGTATGCCACTGTGATATAGGGTTCGTACAAAGAACCACGATGTTCAGACACAGAATCACAATGTGATTCTTGGTCAAAGCACTCAAGGCGCTTATCGATGACCAAAGTAATGTGTTGCTCCCAACCCCATCCCTTACACACCACTACCGGTTTCTGGCTGTTTGCGGTCGTCAGGTGAAAACAGTAAGATCAGTTTCAGTGAGCCTTGAAGCAGTGGCCAAGTGGTAAACACAGTTATGTTTGTATGGCACTGTTATATAGGGTTCGTACAACGAACCACGATGTTCAGACACAGAATCACAATGTGATTCTTGGTCGAAGCACTCAAGGCGCTTATGGATGACCAAAGTAATGGGTTGCTCACATCCCCATCTTATACACACCACTACCGGTTTCTGGCTGTTTGCGGTCGTCAGGTGGAGACAGTAAGATCAGTTTCAATGAGCTTTGAAACAGTGGTAAAATGGTAAACAAAGTTATGTTTGTATGGCACTGTTATATGAGGTTCGTACAACGAACCACGATGTTCAGACACAGAATCACAATGTGATTCTTGGTCAAAGCACTCAAGGCGCTTATCGATGACCAAAGTAATGTGTTGCTCCCAACCCCATCCCTTACACACCACTACCGGTTTCTGGCTGTTTGCGGTCGTCAGGTGAAAACAGTAAGATCAGTTTCAGTGAGCCTTGAAGCAGTGGCCAAGTGGTAAACACAGTTGTGTTTGTATGGCACTGTTATATTGGGTTCGTACAACGAACCACGATGTTCAGACACAGAATCACAATGTGATTCTTGGTCGAAGCACGCAAGGCGCTTATGGATGACCAAAGTAATGGGTTGCTCACATCCCCATCTTATACACACCACTACCGGTTTCTGGCTGTTTGCGATCGTCAGGTGGAGACAGGAAGATCAGTTTCAGTGAGCTTTGAAACAGTGGTAAAGTGGTAAACAAAGTTATGTTTGTATGCCACTGTTATATAGGGTTCGTGCAACGAACGACGATGTTCAGACACAGAATCGCAAAGTGATTCTTGGTAAAAGCACTCAAGGCGCCTACGGATGACCAAAGTAATGTGTTGCTAACATCCCCATCCCTTACACACAACTACCGGTTTCTGGCTGTTTGCCGTCGTCAGGTGGAGACAGTAAGATCAGGTTATATTCTCCTTTTAATTTCTTCAGTGATCCAAAGTATCCGTTTAAATTGAAAGAGACTTTGTAGCTGATAACACTGCTACGCTTGATAATTACGAATGTCTCATCTAAAAAAATATTTGCAAATTTCAGCATCCGCATCAAACCAGCTTACCGTAAGTTCAATTGAAGAATTATAATTTTAAAGTCATAACTTTAATCTACAAGAATATTCTTGCTATGATCTATGAATATACATAGATACCGCGTTTGTTTTTCCAGATAGATCATGCCATATTCTGACAATTGTATTCCATTTATATCAAAACATTTAAATACTCAAAAACCATAAGATGAAAGAGACAAAATTACGAGCCATGTATGTTTCTACTTCTTGCAAATAATCTAAATGAAATACGCGCAAAAACACCTACTCTAAAACAGTCATTCACGGGACTTTAAAAGAAACATTATACAATCTAAGTAATTCGATTTTATTTTGCAGAAAGAAAATTAAAAATTTGAAAGCCATGGAATTCAGATTACCGCTAGTGGAATATTAAGTTTCGATTTGTTGTTTCGATAATTCATATAATTGTCCTAATTAAAGTTTTGTTGCAGACAATACTTTGCATTTATATTACATGACTAACTAATAAAAATTACCACAATCTTTTATTGATGAATTCTCAGCATCAAGGAGGTGAGCATTTAAAATTTAGTATGGAAGAAAGAATTTGTTATCTTTCCATACATATAATAGATTACATGAATGACATGTTTCATGAGTGTTTATTATTTAATAGGGAACAAAAATTATTTATCTCTGCATACCTATAAAAGATTACATGAATGAGATGGCTGATACGTCAGTGATTTCAAATGCTTGAATCACGCGCAATCACAGCGTTTTAAAATTGTACAGGGCGTTGCGTTTCACTATACTTTAATCTAAATTACACCGGGGATACACATAGATGAAGTCTTACTATAACACTATGGCCAACATAAACAGGCCAAAATAGTATAAATACTGCTATGGTTCGACAACGAACCACGATGTTCAGACACAGAATCACAATGTGATTCTTAGTCGAAGCATTCAAGTCGCTCATGGATGACCAAAGTAATATGTTGCTCACATCCCCATCCCTTACACACCACTACCGGTTTCTGGCTGTTTGCCGTCGTCAGGTGGAGACAGTAAGATCAGTTTCAGTGAGCCTTGAAACAGTGGCAAAGTGGTTAACAAAGTTATGTTTATATGCCACTGTTATATAGGGTTCGTACAAAGAACCACGATGTTCAGACACGGCATCACAAAGTGATTCTTGGTCGAAGCATTCAAGTCGCTTATGGATGACCAAAGTAATGTGTTGCTCACATCCCCATCTTTTACACACCACTCCCGTTTTCTGGCTGTTTGCGGTCGTCAGGTGGAGACAGTAAGATCAGTTTCAGTGAGCCTTGAAATGGTGGCAAAGTGGTAAACAAAGTTATGTTTGTATGCCACTGTGATATAGGGTTCGTACAAAGAACCACGATGTTCAGACACAGAATCACAATGTGATTCTTGGTCAAAGCACACAAGGCGCTTATGGATTATTAAAGTAATCTGTTGCTCACATCCCCATCCCTTACACACCACTACCGGTTTCTGGCTGTTTGCAGTCGTCAAGTGGAGACAGTAAGATCATTTTCAGTGAGCTTTGAAACAGTGGCAAAGTGGTAAACAAAGTTATGTTTGTATGCCACTGTGATATAGGGTTCGTACAAAGAACCACTATGTTCAGACACAGAATCACAATGTGATTCTTAGTCAAAGCACTCAAGGCGCTTATGGATTACCAAAGTAAACTGTTGCTCACATCCCCATCCCTTACACACCACTACCGGTTTCTGGCTGTTTGCGGTCGTCAGGTGGAGACAGTAAGATCAGTTTCAGTGAGCCTTGAAACAGTGGCAAAGTGGTAAACAAAGTTATGTTTGTATGCCACTGTTGTATAGGGTTCGTACAACGTACCACGATGTTCAGACACAGCATCACAAAGTGATTCTTAGTCGAAGCATTCAAGTCGCTCATGGATGACCAAAGTAATATGTTGCTCACATCCCCATCCCTTACACACCACTAACGGTTTCTGGCTGTTTGCCGTCGTCAGGTGGAGACAGTAAGATCAGGTTATATTTTCCTTTTAATTTCCTTAGTGATCCAACGTATCTGTTTAAATTGAAAGAGAATTGTAGCTGATAACACTGCTACGCTTGAAAATTACGAATGTCTCATCTGAAAATAAATATTTGCAAATTTCAGCATCCGCATCGAACCAGCTTACGGTAAGTTCAATTGAATAATTATAATTTTAGAGTCATAACTTTAATCTACAAGAATATTCTTGCTATGATCTATGTATATACATAGATACCGCGTTTGTTTTTCCAGATAGATCATGCCATATTCTCACAATTGTATTGCATTTATATCAAAACATTTAAATAAAAAACCACACGATGAAAGAAACAAAATTACGAGCCATGTTTGTTTCTACTTCTTGCATAATAATCTAAATGAAATACGCGCAAAAACACCTGCTCTAAAACAGTCATTCACGGGACTTTAAAAGAAACATTATACAAGCTAAGTAATTCGAATTTATTTTGCGGAAAGAAAATTAAAAATTTGAAAGCCATGGAACTCTGATTTCCGCTAGTTGAATATTACGTTTCGATTTGTTGTTTTGATAATTCATATAATTGTCCTACTTAAAGTTTTGTTGCAGACAATACTTTGCATTTATATTACATGACTAACTAATTAAAATTACCACAATCTTTTGTTGATGAATTCTCAGCATCAAAAAGGTGAGCATTTAAAATTTAGTATGGAAGAAAGAATTTGTTATCTTTCCATACATATAATAGATTACATGAATGACATGTTTGATGTGTGTTTGTTATTTAATATGGAACAAAAATTATTTATCTCTCCATACCTATAATAGATTACATGAATGAGATGGCTGATCCGTCAGCGATTTCAAATGTTTGAATAACTCGCAATCACAGTGTTTTGAAATTGTACATAACGATGGGTTACATATTACTATATTGTCGTTGTTTGCGATCATTATATAGAAAAATCACGGCGTGACACAGAATAATAACAATAGATTTTACTTAAACTTTCCTAGGTGATGCAACCATATGTTCAAATTGAAAATTCGTTGTAGCTGCTAACACTGCTACGCTTAAAAATTACGAACGTCTTATTTAAACAAAAAATGTATTTGCAAATTTCAGACGTCCCAAAAAAGCCGGTAAATTCAAATGAATAATCAGAATTTTAAAATCATACACTTATTCTACAATAATGTTTTTGGTATGATCCACGAATGTGTTGTCCTCCTTCGGTCGATATCGACCATGTATGTACATCACAATCGCATGAATTTCATGTTTTGCAGCTTTTTGAATGACTAAACAGTCCGATTCGGGAGAAACAATCTCTCCCGCAGCGCTTGTAACGATAGTCAGAACTCGGTTGTATTGCATCAGTTGCACGCCGACGGCGTGATCTGCATTCAGCAGTCAAGAGCTGTATTTACTCCTCCGACGACGCTTTACACAATGCCTCCAATGTGAGCGGTCAAGAGCAACTTCTTCCCAGCTTGGAGGGTCAATGTCAAAAGCTTTCATATCTCTATTGCAAACATCTTTGTACCGCAAGTGCGGTCTGCCCAATGGTTTACTTCCTAATTGCAACCCACCGTAGAGTAGATCATTCGGAATACGACCATTTTCCATTCTATAGACATGACCAAGGCATCGCAGGCGGCGCTGACGTAATAGGGTGAACGTGCTCTGTAGACCAGCATTTGAAAGCACTTCAGCGTTAGTCACTCTCCATACACGATATGTTCAAGATACGACGGATGCTTCTGTTAATCCGCTTATCAATCTCCGTGTCTAACGAGAGGTTATCCGCAATGGTTGAACCAAGATATGGGAAATGATTTACTGGTTCAAGCTGACAGTTTCCAACAGTGATGATTGTTAGCGATACAGTCTCTTGACCAAGGACTTTGGTCTTGTTCGTGCTGATTGTTAGACCAAAGTCTTTGCATGCCGACAAACAACAGTCCATTAGCGACTGTAGGTTGTTTTGGGAGTGAGCAATAAAGGCTGCATCGTCGACTAACAACAGGTCACGGATTATCACATCACGTACTTCGGTTTGTGCTCTCAGGCTGTTCAGGTTGAAAAGCTAACCATTACTTTGCGCGCGTATGTAAATGCCTTCTGTTCTCGTCCTAAAAAGGGGTTCAGAAGCAGATCAAAGAAAATGCTCAACAGCGAGGAAGCAAATACACACCCTTGTTTGACGCCTCGTCGAATTTAAAATACTTCTGAACTGCAACCAAGGATATATACATAGAAAACGAGTTTAGTTTCACTGATAGATGAATCTATAGTCTGAAAATCCATTCCATTATGTCAAGCCAAACAAATCGGCAAAAACGTCTCGATGAAACAGTAAATTTAGAGCCATGTATCTTTATAATTCTGTAAAATAATTAGAACAAAATACGCTAAATACCTTTAGTAAAACTGTCAATCTCGGAACGTTAAAAGAAACTTTTATACATGATAAAAAATTCAAATTTATTATTAATAATATTAATCAAAATTATGAATTTTAAATCATGGAATACAAATTTCCATTTGTCAAATATTCGGTTTCGATTTGTTGATCAGGTATTTTATCAAACTTTTTAATTATAGATTTTCTTTCAGACAATACTATAAATTTATATTACATGACGAACTAATAAAAATTACCATAAACTTTTGCTGAATACTCCTCAGAAAAAAATGGGTGAGTATTTAAACGTTAGTATAAAACAAAAAGTTATGTATCTTTCTATACCTAAAATAGATTACATAAATGGGATGGCTGATCCGTTTCAAATGCTTGAATCTCGCGCAATCACAGCGTTTTGAAATTGTACAGGCCCATGAGTTATATTTTACATTAATCAAGATGTTTGCGAGTAGAGTAATTGTAGGATCTTATTTTGCTCAAATACATGGTGAAGAATGTGTAGTAGACTTGCCTCTACAATATTGTTTCCAAGAATGTTGGAGAAAACGCACAGAAGATAAAAGTTTCATCGCGGAAGACAAAAGGTGCACGAAGGTAAAGGGGTTGTTACACAGCCCCGTTCAAAGAAGTCTGGTCAGAGGAGACTTCTGAAAAGTAATTGACAATTGAAATTGCCATGCCGTGTCAAATCGTTCCAGGCTGGAACTTATTCTCTCAGCAACCAGTCACTTCGAAGTTAGCTAAGGCACTTGATCTGCATGGGTCGATTGTCGGTTATGACCTGGGTAGGATAAACGAAAAACCGATAAGTACTAAGGGGAGTCACGTCTCACATGGAGTGAACGTGCTGCCGGAGCCGAATCACATGGGGTAAACCTGCTGCTAGCGGAAATCGTCAGTCTGGCATGGTCTTAGTATAAATCCAGCAGTAGCAAATGTAGGCAATTCTGTAGGCTTTACAACGAAGAACCAGAAACTTCGAAAACATATTCCGTGCTGAGACGTTATTGCACCCCAAGGGTTGATGGCGAACGGCCTCGACTGGAGAAATCTAAGTGGCGTGTAGTCGGGCTGGTAAGGACCTTGTCTGATGAATGTCCTGCTGGACGGTGAGTGCTCATGGTTGGGGCTACCGGGTAGGATGGCGACAAGCATCGGTGATCCGAAGGTGGTGCGTGATACTATTTTCACAGCGGGAGGTGCATGCGCACCGAAGAGATACACGAAGAAAGTGTTTATTTCGGGCTACCGAATAGGATGGCGACAAGCGTCAGTGAAGACATTAACATAATCATTAGCTGGGAAGTGAACAAACTGAAGAAATTAATTTAAAAATGATACAAGTGAATTAAGCATGACGATGCATTCTTTATCTACTTTTTTTACGTTGACGCATGACAGTCAGGTATTCGGTAATTGACCATCGGGCACAAATAGTAACAGTAGGTTCGGAGGCTTTGATTAATTAGAAAAAATTAGCTTCATTTGTTTAGACAAATTTTAAGAAAATTATAATCTAACTACACAAATTTTCAGAGCATAAGATACAGATTAAAATACAATTCCTTATTTTGTTGAAAAATTTGGAATGTCGGTCAAATTTTCACATCC
Source organism: Atriophallophorus winterbourni (assembly GCA_013407085.1). NCBI lineage: Eukaryota > Metazoa > Platyhelminthes > Trematoda > Plagiorchiida > Microphallidae > Atriophallophorus > Atriophallophorus winterbourni. The sequence continues at coordinate 30,998 of JACCGJ010020101.1, forward strand.
GAATCACCTTTAAATTGGTCTGTCGGGGTTATCTAACGTTGTGATGGCGATAGACGGATTTTCAGTCTGCAAGATTTCTCCAATCGTGCTTTCTCAGTATTCATTCTAAATTTCTACATCCGGCGCTGCACAACTACGTGTTCAGAATTATAAAAGTGCATCGGATTTCAAGCGAGCTGGGCGTAAAATATCCTTATTTTATATAAAAACATTTTTAAAAAATTATTTAACAACAGGAATGTTGTTTGATGATAAAAAATAGAAAAAATATGCTGATAAAAATATTTTCAGCACGGATAACTTAAAAGCCACGCAAAAATGCTAATAAAGTTTTACTTCCAAGTGACGAACCAGTGACAATGAACTGGTTTGTTCCAATTCATATGGACTGTATGATCCATGACCGGTAAGTAACTTTTGCTGTAAGAATTTAAATCTAGAACAGTTGCAACATAAAAGAATAGCACCACATGCAAGGTACACAATTGCGAGCAACGGAAATCGCAGGTCATTTAATGCGATGGATAACCAATAGGAACAATGGTCGAGAACACAGCCAATCAAAATGGCCTTAAAGGTCACACTCACGTTTGAACGGCAAAAAGGATCTGAGGCTTATATGCCCGTAAAATCCCGTGTACGTTTTTCGCAATCGATTCACACACTTGCAATCCGTGACCGTTTCCGGATGTTGGTCTTAATCAGGTCGAGATGGCAATAATACAGTCATGCAAACTAAACATTAAAGTTGTTTAATGAAATACTTAGAATTTTCAAATGATTCGAATAGCATTTTGATCCTTAAAACAATATTCAGATAAAACAAGATCGGTTAATTGATTTTGCCAACGAGAAACAATCCAACAATCTGGACAATATTTTGCGATGTAACATTCATTATTTAATAAAACATATCTTTCTGAATTCAGAGGTAATCTACGTGGAGTAGAGGACCTCGTTGTCACGTGAATATTCGAGGAATGTTGCGTAAGTTTTGTTTCACAGCATCAGTGGAAATCGCTCCGCATTGTTAATATATCCAACAGTGGCTTACAAGCGCAAATTGTTTACAGTGCTTACACAGTCTCTAGTCATGCTGATTCTGATCGTACTTACCCAGCCTGTTGAATGCAAACACCACGAACCGGTCGTAGGTTGTGTAGGATATTTTATTAAGGCCCTGTAATTATTTCCATTGACATGTGCATACCTACATGTGATGAGCCCAGGAATTAATATGGATTGAATAAAATAATTTGCTAGCTTACATTTTTCACGATTCATAATGTGCTGACACTGAAATATACGTTAGGCTGTACATATTTGGACGAAAGATCAAATAGCCCCTGGTCCTCTCCTATACATATGACCATGAAAAATACCCGAAACGATTGGCGCCCCTGTGGCGATACCGTAGGCTGAACTAGGCGGTCTACACGATAGGTACCCCATTCCGCATATTCAGGACCTAACGGCCAATATTCACGAATGCCACATTTTCAAATCAAATAAGCAAATCGTTTCATCCAATATACATTTGACCTACACGAATCCACGTCTGTAAAAGTGTAAAATATGCCGGAGCTTTTTTTAATCCATGGCGTTTGTTTATGTGTTTCATTAATTTTCCATCAGTAGTAAGCTGCGTACAAAGACACGCTGGATTCTCAGTAGCATTTTAAGTTTAATTTCATATGCCAGGTTATTCCTGGCTCGTCACATGAAGCCATCTACATGCCAATGGGAGTAAGTGCAATGCCTTAATAAAATATCAGAAATAAATAAATAAATGAAAATTAAATTTTATCAGAAAACGTTTAACCACACACTTAACTAAAAGTATGACCCAAATCTCCAGTGCAATTGCTGGGAGAATATGAACAAATAGAAATATAAACGAAGAATATATAGTTTATAGAAAAGGATAAGCAACTGATACCGACTTAAAATGACAGAAAATGTAATTCCCAATATAAAGGAATAAATTTGCACCGCATTTGAACGTAATAAAAATCTAAATGTACTGGAGAGAATCGTTTCAAATTCTTTGAAATATTCATGTCTGTGAGCAATATAATGTGTATACACATCAAGGAATGTTACTAATGATACTTACTGCAATAATATGAGTTACATTACAATAATATCTATTCATTACTGATTAGAAATTTTACAGACATTTGATAATATTTTTATTATTATTTCAGATTGCTTTGCGAAAACTCGCCATAAAAAATATATAAAAATTTGCATGAAAATCTGTTTTATTTTATAATTAACTTTGAATCGTTCGAAATCACCTTTGAGATAGTCTGAATTTGATATGTATGTTTACAAATCAACTTCGTTTAAAATCAGATTTTGAGATTGTAGATTCATAAGTTCTTGGGATATGAGGTTACAAGCCTACTCAATTATCGAGTCTCTAATAGGCGAAGAAAATCAACATAGGTTTTCACTAGTACGCTAATCGATTCCATGCTAATTTTCTCTATATCAGAATTGACGACAGATTACCAAGTGATTCACCAGCTTCCATGGTTTCCTCAACATACGAATGCGTTCCGATAACAATATTCAGTTAATTCTCAGCATCCCAACGGTGTTTTTAATCACTCCGCTAATTGACGTAATAGCTTTTGATAACTGAGTTTTAATCCCAATATGTTCAGGTTACCGGGTGAAATAAGCTTGGCACCACCCAAAATACGGGATCCCATTTTACCACGATAATCTACTTTGAATAGAGCAACAAACTGGGTGAAATTCGGAAAAATGTTTAACTTGAAAGAAGCGCTTCCTGACAGCATAGTGAGAAGCACCATTCTCAATCGCAGGGATTATATTTAATTGCCGACCGCATGTAACAAAATGCTTTGCGAATGAGTTAATCGGTTCAATGTCTAACGTGGAGATTGGAAAGTTGACTTTAATCAGAAAAGTTTTAAAAATCATAGTAATTGCTTATTTCTTGTGACAAAATTCCACATTTGAGGCTCAGCTAGACACACTGATGCTGAAGATGTGCTTACGCAGTGTACAGGAACGTTATATACTGTATGAAATTTCAATCAATCAAGCTAACCAGTAGTCATATTTCATGACGTTTGGCGATGTCCAAGTAAAAAAATAATTCCAATAAAACGAAAATTAGACTTGAGGTAATGTTAAAGTTCTGTTGAGAAGCATTATCAGCTACAGTCAGTAATTCTACTTAATTCACGGTGCTCAATCAGACTACACCGTTTTGCGGACTGGGGAATCGTTTAAAAAACAGGACCAATTTAGATTTAAACTCATGAATATTATTTGAGTGAGTTACGGTTCCAAGTTGAAGAGACACAAATATAAATGTTTAAAGAATTAGGCTAAACCAGCATATATTCATGGTAACGATAGTTCAACATATCCCTGGCGTAAACGTTCTTGTAATGGACAGTATGGTATATGAAATATTGGGTTACGTATGATATGATCCCCAAAAGAAACTTCGTCGATAGGAAATGTCGAACCAATTCAGGTGAGCTATTCTTTCTTAGAAAGCCTTGGTTCCTATTCTGTAAATTGGTTTCGTCGAGCGGTGGTATATTTATCACATAAGTTCTAAATCTTTCTTGAGACACTAAGTAGCATATTCCATGACCGTCTTCGGGTTTGTATTAATTATTAGTGAAAATATCTTGAGAAAGAATTTCCCAAATACTGAAATGAGAAGATTATGGACACTTGAGCCATTTGTGACGGCATTGGATGTTTAAATTTAGGGATTTATGCTGGAACGTATCCGGACACCCAACTCATTAACTTGGCTGCTATTTTCAAGGACGTGTGGACTTACATTGCAAGTGAAATCAACTCGCTTCCATACATTCACGGGCTAGCATTTGTTGAATTTGAAACGCAGTGTATTGTTTAACGACCAACTATAATGTTATGAGACGTTTAAGCTACGAATTCAACTCAATAGCTTCATCTTATCCGCGAATAACGTTGCATTAGTAAGTGAAATGGCGGAGTAAAGTGATTTTGTTCTCTGACTGGTGCAAAAATAATGGTGCGATATATGATTACTGAATGGTTTATATGATGACGGTACAACCTGGTTCATTCATGCATGACACGTAAGAAAACTAAAACTTTTACATTTGGAAAGCACATGGAAATATCGCGAGTAGACCGTTTAACATGCTGAAGTGATTTCTAGTGTTGTTACGTAGAGTATACTGACTAGAATGTGAAATCTCACGCGCTGGTTTGTCATATCTATATGAACGAAAACGGTTATACTTCAAACGTTCTTGTATAACGAACGGAATACCAGATTTTCATTCAGTCGGTATGACACTTTTCAACAACGATTTGCAGAATAACTGAGTTAGAGGTCCGCATAGAGATTGTGCACAATGCTTGAGTATATTCGGGGTAATTTTATCAAAACCAGGGGATTTTCTGTGATTCAACGATAGTAGAGTTCCCAGCACCTCTTCTTTGGTGATGGTTATTGTGTCCAATGGTAGAGGATGTGTTATTTCTGGATACATTTGTATATCCACGCATTCTTTTGGACAAAATTCTGTAGCATAATAATTTACCAAAGCATCCGCGGTGTCAGCTGCATTTGTGGTCATTCCAGAGGGCGTCCGCAAGGCCGCAACTCCTGGTTTCACTGAATACTGCTTGTTCACAATCTGGTAAAGAAGCTTGGGATTCCGTTACATTTCAGACAATATGACAGCTTGATACTGTATTTTGTCTTCAGCAATAAGTTTAATGACCTGGTTTCTTAGTTTTCTAAAGGTCTCATATGTGGCATCGGTGGTTAACCGGCGATGGTTTATCCAAGCCATATTTCGCAGTTTAATCCAATTCCGAGTGCGACTGCTGATTTTAAATTCGAATGCTTTTCCACACTGTTTTGGCACGGATGCTGAGTTTGAGTTGATTTCCCGATTTAGCTCGGTCAAAATGCTACACCACTGCTCTTTTACTCCTATGCCTTCAATTTGCCAATCCTTAATCAAACTTAGGGCGTTTGATAATTTAGATAGGCTTACCTTTCTGATGAATTTTGTTCTATCGTTTGTTCGCTCTGCTCGACATAGGTAGTCAAAATTTAAGACCAAATGGTCGCTCGAACCTAGCGGGCAATCGTATGTAATGTTTTCGACGGCGTCCTCTTCAGTTGTCAAGATAAGATCGAGCATTGAAAGCATATCTCTCAGTCTGTATCTTGTATTGCTTTCAACGTGATTATACAAGGGAATTTCGTCAAACAGCTGCTGGAAGATGGCAGCAGTGGAGGTCTGAGAAATTTCGTTCGTCTTCAGCAAGTTAGGCAGATTAAAGTCTCCCATGATCAAGATTCTGGTATGATATCTCGAGGCAATCAAGCGTAGCTTGTCGAGTAGATTCGTATTATACAATTCCGGGGCTGCTGGTGGATGATAATTACGCCGATTCTGCAATCATCGCCTGTAGTCGTTGTCAACAAACACCATAGCGTGTCCTGAAGCACCAAGTCGGAATCCGTCAGTTCTTTGCACTTGAGTCTCTGATCATAATAGGGTGCCACACCTCCTCCACGTGACGCACGGTCTCGGCGGAGCAGTAACATGCCAGCAATCTCCAACTCACTTTCATGGATTTCCGGGCTCAGTCAAGTTTCGGTAATGGCAATTAGCTGAGGTCGTTTAGTCTCAAACCGAGCGACAAGTTCGGCAAATTTGTTAATCATGCATTGAGCATTGGTATAGAGGCATCCAAGAACAGTTTTGGTAAGCAAAGATGGATGGTGTCGTGTGATGGCATAATCTGAGACAACCGTCATTGTCACGCCGACTCTGGAAGAGTCGGCACTGTTCTGTTTTTTGACAAGTTAAGTAGCATATCAGTCGTTTTAGGTTGAGAGGCGCAAATCGAGTCCTCTTTTTGGTCAAAAAAGATTTCTTTATCTGGCTTCACTCCACTCTCGGGAGTCATTTGGGGTGGTTTTGCGTTCGATTGCTGATTTTGTGTCCCAGCTAAAGATACATTTCTTGGTTCAGCTGATAGGGCTTCATCAATCGTGACAGTATATAATGCAGAATGGGCTGCATTTATATCAGTGAAATCGCTCTTGTCTAACAAATTTAATGACAAGCTTAGATGATTGGACGAGGATTGTAGATGCGGGGGGCTGTATTCATGCGTGCTACCTGGACATTTCTAAAGCGTTCGACAGAGTTGATCACAATTTACTCTTGAACAAGCTAAAGAAACACGGTGGTGTTGGAAGACTATACGAATTGCTAAGAGATTACCTCAGCAACAGACACATCCGAGTTCGTGTGGACGGCCTATTATCGAAGAACATCGATGTCACTAGCGGAGTTCCACAAGGCTCGGTGCTTGGACCAATACTGTTTCTAGTCTATATGAACGATATACCACTACCAAATGATAGTAAGATGGTTTTGTTTGCTGACGATATAAAAGTATCGAGGCAAATCAGAAATGCTGCCGATTGTATCTTGCTGCAAAACGATTTGAGTGCTTTGTTAAACTGGTCATCTGAAAATAAACTGTCATTGAATATGCAAAAGTCGAAGATGATTCAGATTGGTCGTGACCTTGGAGTTTCCTATCCATACAAGCTCGGCGACATTAACCTGGAGTACACTGAAAAAGAAAAGGACCTAGGTGTCTGGATTTGCGGCCGTTTGAAAAATGGTCTACAATGCGAAACCGTTTACAAAAGCGCGTCTCGGATGCTCGGCATGTTACGGTGGATATTTGGACGATTTTCCCCGGGGTGTTTTTCTCTCATGATGAATACATATATACTACCGGTTCTAGATTATGCCGCACAAGCCTGGACACCATGGCTACAAAAAGACATCTTACTCCTGGATCGCATATACCGGAGAGCCTCTAAGCTTGTCATTGGTCTCGAAAATATGTCATTCGCCAGGCGACTCAGACAACTGGAAATGAGGACACTTGCACAAAGGAGAATGCGAGGTGATCTCATCCTCGCACACAAAATACTAACTACTGTTTCCCACCCCCTGGATATATTATTCCACCTTCGAACTTCCAGCAACAGTCGTGGCCATAGTTGCAAGTTGGAAATACCACATTCCAAACGGAACTGCCGCAGGTATTTTTATTCCGTACGTGTGTGCTTTGCTTGGAATTCCCTAACTTCCGATTTGGCAAGTTGAAACAGCTTATCTATATTCAAATCAAAACTTGACGATTATATGAGAGCTAATCCGTATTTTTCCCCAAACTCTTAATAAGCTATCATTGTCCCATTGATTTGGATTTTATTTATACTTATATATATATATTTGTACCTATATTTCCACCCTGTGGTTATTGTAAAGTTAATTGCTTTTTCAACCATAAATCTTGAATCTTGAATCTTGAATCTTTATGTGATCGCTAAGGGTTACACCTTTTGGGAATTTGTGTTTCCAGTATTTCCGGTTGGAACGTACAGTATCAACCATAGTACTTATTAGGAAGTTTGTTTTTAATCGATGCGTAGATATGGTGTGAAACAACGAAACGAAATTAGGTGGGACAGAGATAACAGAGGCTAAGACCATAGAATAACTGCTGGTGAAGTTTCATGAACTGAGCAATCACATTATTGATTCAGTTAATGCTGTCCGACATTGTAACGCTGCTATACATAAAGCTACAGCATCTTTAAAACACTGAGCATTGAATGAAACACGTGAAATGTTTTTTTACAACGAAGAGCTCGACATTGCTAATCAAACACGTTGGAAAAATCATTTCTATCAACTTTGGAGGATTGATTCAGACAGGTTGATCCACTCGACGATTGTGGTCGAATGCAACTATTACGTCTTCGTCATATTTAATACTATCTGCAGATAAGAATTATAAATGGAAAAAAGATGGAAAATATTGCACCCAGCAGTACATCACGCAGACTCGATTTTAAACCGCTGACTAGGCAATATTGGGTACGACCTTCGGAGTAGCAGGCAGTCGAATGAAGATTGTTCAGCTTAACACCAGAGTCAGACAATTTCTTGAGTAATAAATTACTTACAACAGTTTTGAACGTATTGGTATAATCCAGGAAACAAACTTTTAAATCTTTTGATTTATTATCATGTGAGCGTGAAATATGATTTTTCAACAAAGCAAG
>JACCGJ010020102.1:0-19487 GCA_013407085.1 Atriophallophorus winterbourni
TACATTTGATATTCTCTATTCCTTTTATACTATTGTATTTTTCACGTTATCATTCATACCGTCATGCTGTGGTGTTGTAAAGTATTAACTGTTTTTAACAATAAATCATTGAATCCTTGGATTTTGTTGTAATTCTGATTCCGATTTCAGCCTAGTTGTACACTCAACATGTTCGGGAAGTACACCAAAGTAACAATTGACACTAAATATCATTCAAATTAAACAACCTTGCATTTACTCACGTTTTGGTTTGCATAATATTAAACGAAAATTTGTGTCACATTGATCATTTAAATATTGAACCAAGCTTCAGCATGAGAATCCGCTTTAAACAACAGGTTTATCTGTGATAAATTTATACAAGTAATGTCTCTAGTCAATCTATTCTTAATTTTTAAATAAAAATACCCGAACTTAAATAAATACATATATGTGAGGATTAGAAATCATTCCACATTGAGAGAGAAATATATATGACTTGGTTCACACAACTCACCTCAATAAATTTCACTGTCAAACGGTTTCTGTGGCAATCTGATTTGGCAAGTTTTGTCGGCTGCCATCAATGTTGCAACTAACAAGACACTGAACTTTGGAGTCTGGAGATAACTGAGTTGTGTTAGCCACATTTGTAGAATTATGTTGAAAAGACCTGAGTGTAGATCCGATTGATCCAGTTGCACTGAACTTTGTTCGAGGACATGACCTTGGAGAAACACACTCATGACATCCTGTCGCAGACTGCAAGGCCATATACTCATCTTCTGCAGTAATATCATGCGTTCGGCGAGAATGCATGGTATTAAACTTTGAACAATCATGATAAAGTCTATGCTCAGTTGGACAAACTGTTCTCAAACAATATTGATCCAAACAATCCGCGTTCATGCCATTGCATCCAACATTCTCTCGTTGCTCGCAATTACAACAACTTGCAACGGAACCCTCTATATCCTTGTGCGGGACCGTCAAATAACCCGTTTTCGTGCCGCTGATATTATTATTGTCAGGATCTGTTTGTACAATATTCTTCAAGTGTTTATTCGCACATCGATGACCTCGCAGTTTGATACAACTCCAACAAAATGAACTTTCATTCCTCGAAATTTGACTTCGACGTGCATAAATTACCAAACATAGAGTAGCCAAAAGTAGCAGTAAAATTAATCCCAGTGAAAGTATAAGAATCGCATCACCGGTGAATCTTGGAATTGCCAATCGTTTCTTCAATTCGCTCGACTGAAAGGTTTTCGTCATTGCATGCGTATCGAATTTCGATCGCTGATTTTCAGTTGAAATTATCCCATTGTTCGGTACAGGGTCATGGTATACCAGATTAGAACGAGGTGGAATCGCTTCTACCAGTACCAAAAAGCGCAATGAAACAGATCTCGGAACAGCATCATTATCCTGCACTGTGACGTGAAACGCATGTAATCCAGTATCATTTATATTCATATCTCGGATCAAATAAACAATCCCAGCATTGCTGTCAATATCGAGGAATGAATTGTAATTTCTGGGATCAATATCCACCGATTGGGAATCCATAATTTGTTTGTGAGAATCTTCTTTTACTAATCGAAATAAAAATGGATCACTGAGGGAATCCCTGTCGTTGGCATTCACAGTAAGTAATTGGTAATTTTTCTTCTCACTATTTGAAAGTCGAAATGTTTTATTTGCTTGTTGTGGAAATATAATACTCGGGTCGTTATCATTCACATCTATCACCGTAACCAATACGGTGGCCGACACTGTGTACGTCCTATCTTGATACGCTTTATTATCCGTATGCTTTTTCAGATTAGGTGAATCTACAACCAACACGACAAATTCATATGATTCTTGTATTTCCCGATCTAACGGCTTTGTTGTATTGATATAACACACCAAAAACCCCTGATTGTTCGTGCCGTATTCCAGAACGTTTGTTGGCCACAAACTGAACGGCCCGATTTCTTGTTTTTGAAACTTGAACATGATATTTTCATAAACACGATCGCGATCCTGAACGACTATTTGCCCGACACTAGTTCCAGCTTTCAAATTCTCTTCAATATTGAAGCGATAGTATGGTTGCTGTAACATTGGAGCGTTGTCATTTTGGTCTAAAATCCGAACACACAAATCCATTTGTGTCATGTTCGGTGGTTCCCCATGATCTTCGGCAACGATGGTGACGACAATTTTTTCCACAATCATATCATTCATTTCACGATCTATCATCCTGTAAACGCTCAACTCACAAGAAACTGGATCGATATGAAAATATTCAGAAGCTTTCGGTTCACCGATATTACTCCTTTCTTTGATATGACACGTAACATATCCGTTGCGGTCGATATCATCATCGGTCACATTTAATTTTGCCACCAATGTACCAACAGGGCTATTCTCGAATATTTCTACGCAATTGCCATCTTCTTTAACAGGATTCATCAATCTCATCTGAGGGGCATTGTCATTCAAATCTTGCACTTTTATCACCGCGGCCGTTTGTGCACTTCTTGGAGGTTGACCGGAATCTGTACAAATGATACCTACGTGCAACACTGAACTGGACGTTGAGAGATTTTCTCTATCTATCGGGCCTGTTGTTAATAAATTATACTGAACTTGACCAGGATGTCGACGAACTTCATTTAATTGAAAATGTAGTTCAGGATTTCTGAGCTGAAAGTAATTAACGTTTCGGTTGTCGTACACCATATCAGGATTTTTTACATGACAGATTACATGATTATTTGATGGGTGAGTATCACGATCCGTTACAAGAATGTCCGCTATAAATTGAGGTAGTTCGTTGTTCTCTGTTATTTTGGCATACGTGGATGGCCTTTTTGTGGGATGATCAGTTCTCAAATAATCCATTTCAATTATTGGAACTTCATCATTCGTGTCAATTACCTTGATAATTACTCTTGCTGTGGAAGTAAAAACATCTGTTTGAAATGAGGACACTGAGAGCTGCTTTACAGCGTCATCAGATTGTATTTTTCTTTCATGGTCAACGTCAATTGCACAAACATGAAAATTGTATGAATCTTTGGTTTCATAGTCCAACGGTTGTCGCAGGAACAAGTCACCTGTGGTTTCTTCCAGCTTGAACGTAGATTTAATTATTGATTCAGTTGCCCACGGGAAATCGTATCTTGTGATAGCAAACTTCAATGAATCTACATCAATTGCTTTCAATTGTAGTAATGGGGTCCGTAGCCACTCAGATTCTGCAATTTCGGCAAAATATGTCACGATGGCTGGGTCATCTGAAGTATGTACGCTTGTACCATGCTGCGGCTGGAATACTGGACCATTATCATTCACGTCATCCACGTTAACGATAACCTTCAATGTATTACGATTCTCGTTAAAAACGGATGTTTCGTGCGGTGAATCAAACGCTTTTATTTCAAACGCATAACTAGCGGTGTTTTCACGGTCTAATGTCGTGCGCAATTCTAGGTATAATCCAACAATTTCGTGTCTCACAGAACCTCGGTGCACAAACTCCTTTGATTGTTGGTACAGAGACCATTCGTTGTTGTCTGAAGGTGAGATTTCATACCTCGATACCGCGTATTCCGTAGAATCTAAGTCCACTGCCAAAGGTAATTGTATACGTGTTCCGATTGGGGCTGATTCGAGTATAGATAAATTAACTTGCCGCTGAGGATAAAATGTAGGTACATGATCGTTACGGTCAACCAAGATAACACGTACGTCAATAAAATCGGGGACACTGGACCATTGCAATTTCTTTTCAGTTTTCGTGTAAACCGCAACCTGGAATTGGAAGTGGCAATCACTCACACCATTTTCCACTCGGTTGATTTGAGCGATTGCTGATTGTTCAGATTCAATACACAGTACCTCTCGATCCATTAGAATCTTGGTAAATAAATCTCCATTGTTTTCATCGATAGAAAAATAGGATGCAGGTGGTCGGTTCGATCGAACGATAACAGCTTTAAACAACCCGGCGACAAGTGGGGTGTTCAGGTCACCGTTGAAATGAGTGATCCGGCCTAAACGGTGTCCGGGTGGGCTGTCGTCTGTGATCAAAAAGGTATTCGGTTCATCCGTATTAACACTTCCGTAGAAAAGTGCAGGGAAGAAAAATATCACTATCCAATCTGCGATATTTACATGGAATTTCATGCCCAATTGTAATGATTGATATCTGAAGATTTAAAAAATCATCATAATAAAGTTATTTTTCACGAAAAGTTAAACTTTATTATGATATGACAATATTTTTTCGAACAACATGTATTGAGTTTTTGTCTCTGAAAATAATATGGTATTGTAAAGTGCATAAAATATAAGTTCTAATCATGAGCATTCGGATAGCATTTAGACTACCACCCACCGACACAACAAAAGAACCGAGACGACTGAAGACGGCAATACTGAACCTATAATAACTAGAGTTTCAGGAGGATTGGATAAGAACGGATTGAGCGAAAACATCCTTGGTATCACAAGGTGATGGGCAACGTAAGTCGCTATCTAATGACATGCAATTCGTAAAGGGTGTTTGAATGATCCTAATGTGGTGAGGGAATAAATTAAATCGTTTGGCTGGAAATGATTGCTAAATCGTATCATTATGTCTGCCGTTATAGATATGCCGAGGAAAGAGTTTTGGTAGAGTGATTAGTCCATGTGAAATGAAGTTATGTTCAGGGTGTTTAACTATTGATGTTTTGCATGTTTGATCAATTGGCGTCCTCTGTTGTGATTCGTGTGTGAACTTCATTAACGCGGGAAAGTTTGACCTCAGGGATAAATCGTAACGCAATGGACAAGTGGTGGGTTGGGATGATTAATGTTGAAATCAGTGTCCCCCGAATCCTATGAAATGGGCTTATTAAATATGGCTACTTGCAAAGTACATGGGATAGAAATATATCGCGCTACTACTGCTAAACTATTTCGATTTGACGTCGATGTTTTCACAAATTTAAGCGTTATCAATTGTTAATTGAATAATATTAGATACAATTTATATATACTAAATAAAGGTTTATAGGTGTTAACGTAATCTTGCCGAAAATTTCGAAATTAAGAGCTACACGTGAGTTACTTGTGTAGGTAAAACATTATTCTCAAATTGAATTTAAAACTGCTTTGTTGGTAAGAAATGCATGTGGATAAAATGGATTTGTTCTATGAAATATACTCTGCATCTGACTGTATTCAAACTTGAGATGGCTAGGATGAAGTAACGAAGTGACATATGGGTCATCTTTGTTTTAATTTGATAAGAAATACGCTTAATAATTCGCACTATTAAAATAAAATAGCTTATGTATATATCTGCCTGTTTTGTGTATTAACCACGAAATGTAAAAGAAACAGCTTATTGGCAGCTTTATCGTTCAAGCGGAACACAGCTGCTCAGTTCTCAGAAATGATTTTATCTATTGATCAGGTGATTCCTATAAGACAATTGCAAACAAAATCTAGTGGATACAATGAGAATGAAAATGTTCAAGAAGTAGCTGTGTTTCAGCAGTCAAGTTTCCACAGATGCATGTTTTAATGATGTTTGATGAATTTAAGTGTTCCCAAATGAAACATAATAAAAATGTGTAAAATTTCGCAGCAAATAATGGTGAAAATTGTAAGATTTTTCATCCAAGAGTTTTCAGAAACTGTACAATGAAAATCGAATAAACAGGTAACGTAATCAAGCAGAAATCAAAGTTTGCCATCATAACTGAAATCATGCTTGATAGTGGTACGCAATGCATCCTGATGTCACAAGTAGAATAAATCCCGATCAGCTGACGAAGCTTCTGTGTCAGAAGTGAAACGTTACCCAAAAACATCTCTAACCGATTGCACTCAGATTTCATCAAAAGATATTCATCAATTTCTTACCTGATGTCTATTGAAAATTTGTTAAGCTTTCGTTAGTGATTTATATTATATGTTTTAGTTTCATCTTTCCGAAGATTGGAAAACGAATGATTGCTGTATGAAACGAAACAAGTCCCGCTTTTTATTGAATTAAAAATTCCAAAACATAATATTCACAATAATATTGTCACTAAATTCTAAAATTAATGGTAGTAAAACATCATTATAACTTATGTGCCAGATATCTCAAATCTTATTAATGACTTTAAACTCAAAAACCATTTGAAAATCTGTTTAGCTCGTGGACATTGCAAGGGAAATTGCAAACCGGAACAGGTTGGATTTTCTGCAATGACTGAAGCAGCATATCGCAACAGATTTCACACAAACTCTCTACTTGAGCTATATTTTACGTGACTTAAGAAATCACGGACCAACCGTAAATGTCAGGCTCCGCACAACACAAAAGCAGTAAGCGCTGAAAAGACCGACGACGATGGTTCCTGAAGGATTGCATTGGAACGGTTCGCGTGACAACTTCCTCGAAAGCATGAAGAGTTTAAAATATTCAGCCGCTACTTACGATGTGCTATTCTTCAAGTTCGTTCAACAAACCTTAATCGGTGCAACGCGGTGGGTAACGTGGTTATTGTTTGACATATGAAACGGCAATGTGATAATTGGCGAGACCTATGCCACCTGCTACGTTCAGATCTGAAACGACCTGAAGCAATCATCTCCGGCTTTTCTCCCCACCAGCTATAATAATGGCAAATTATTACCCGCCGTTGTTCTTGAGCGTACAATGGTACACGGAACAAATTAACACGGAGAAATTTTATTTCAAATCATTACTTATTTAAACAATGAGAAGCCATCAGTGTTTCGCTTAAATGGTATTTTAAACGCGCGATACCAAAAACGTTTAAAAGTATAATATTAGTTTTGAAATCGTAATTTTATTGGTCCACGTGTCTATTCATTTTGTCTGTAACCAAAATTTGATTTTCGGTTTTTAAATTCGAACAGTAACGGTGTTTTTGGATTTTCTTATTTTCAAATAGAAAACTGTCTGGAAATTCCTTCTAGATTTGCATCTCAGTTACCTTTACATATGGATTTACTAGAAAACAACATTATTGAAAAATTCCCATTGAAAATATATTCCACACGACTGAATTTTCGCTTTACTGCTTTCCATATATTTTGTAGCGCGCCAACACTATCAGATCAAGTTGCTCACTGTCAATCAACTGTGAGTTCGTCCGTTTATGCCTATCATAAAGGCGCCATGAACTGCAAAAACGAACACCGCGTTCTAATCCGTATTTCACCATCTATGTTTGAGCTGGCGTTAAGCGAAATAACGAGTCTACTAAACTCGAATCAATTTCTTTTCGAAACATCAAATTCAGTGTCAATTTGCTGAATGTTTATCACAAAAGTTTAGTTATCGATTACCGAAAGATATAAAACACCGCCAGTGTCTTTTATCAATTTTACAATATTTAAAAGTTTTATCTAAGTCTGATAATTAGCTCAAGTAAACTTGCCGCTCTTTTTGCTGCTTTTTGGATTTGTATAATTTAAATCTGCAATAATTTGAGTTACATTTTAATTTAAATGGTATACGATTATGAATACAAAAATCTCATATTTGTGATACATGGGTCTACTCAGTGATTCACAAACAAATATAAAACTGGATAGACCTCGCTAATTGCACTAAATTAGTCAGCAAAGAAGGAATGATTTTGGAAATAATCTTTTACTTTAATCTCAAACGTTCGAGCGACTCTACTGTGTCACGCAAGCAACCGAACGTCTACTGTCAACCCGTTATATGAGCCAGTGTGAGTAACAAACAGTATTTTATGCTCCAAGATTTGCAAACAAAAATTACGAAAAGAAACATTAGAACTATGTTAAACACGCAAATATAACAACCACCGCCTTTGAGCTATGCGATAGAAATCAATGGTAGTTTCTGGTTTTGTAGTTTAGTGAAGTTGAAATTAATAACGCCGTCGGGAGCTTTTCATTATCCTGTTACAATTCTTTTCCCTCTGATTTGGAAGTTTACTCTTCTTTTTTATCGAGTATTTCTACTACCAGTAGCTTGCCTAAAACATCAGGCCGTGTTGTGACACAACCTTGAAACAGCGGCAAATTCACTTCAACATCCATTATCACCATCGTCATACATTGTTTACTATCGACATGATTTTTACGTGAACAGTTAGTCATAGATTTGGTTTGCTTTGCTGATTGACTTCCAACAACTGTTAGGTTAAATAAAAACACCCGAATGAACCATTTGTTGTTTGCAACTCGTTGTCTCGTAATGCGATGAATAGACTCGCAGGAAAGAAGCAAAGTTGTGCTTACAAATTTCCGTATTTGGATATTACATTACATACACAAAACAAATTTTCTTTTGTGTGCTGGGTTCGTGCAATGGATAACTAATTGTTGTGTCGACCTGATATCATTTATGTTCGAATGTGTTTGTTATTATACATATTTTACATTAGTTATTCCATTATTTTTATAATAAATATGTTTCGTGATGAAAATATTTCTCAATTGCAAAGTACCAAAAGCGAAATCAATGTGAGAGTTTACACAACTAAAATTGTATTTAATCTTTTAATCTCGACGATTATTATTTTTAAATCCGTAAAAAAAAACTTTTCTGATTTTAAGTGTTGATTTTGGGGCTTGTCTCCGACATGAAATAGTTGCGTGATTTCTTATAAACCAATCACTGCACTCCACATTGTACAATAGACTTAACGCCAACTGATTTAGATTTTAATATTCACAACTGATGAGATCATCTGTCTCCAAACAAACTGAGGCCGATACCAATGGTAATTCCATTTTACGAGCGACATACTTTTCGTGTACGCTAGTCCTCGAATAGTATACTATAGTGACGAATCAGGTTGACCGGTGAGAATGCGAACGCCATGGTTTATTCTGACATTTTCTTCCATACTTTCAGTAGGTAACGGCTGAGTAAATATTCTAATCCTCAAATTCGAGATGGCGCTTATTAAGCAACTTCATTTTAGATCTACATTCTACCCATCTACACTCTACTCGCGTTTTGACTGTGAATAAGCGTTGCCCATGATCTATCAGTGTTAAAAAGAACAATATCGGAAACTTCTTAGGTTTGATTGCTCTTTGCTTTGCTTTGTTTTCAAATGTTTCTCTGTATCAAGTCTCCCTGAAACTTATATTACTGTATCAACCTAAGGACGACAAACAGACATAAACCATACTTAGAGTGCAAGTATGTTATGTTATGGTATGGTATGGTATGCTCAACAAAACATCAGTATTGATTTTCATTGTAATAATAAATGTTACTCAAATAATTAAACAACATTTCCGGTAATTGATTTTTCAAATTGATTTACTGAATGTACACAAGCTGAAGCGACTATTCTTTCAGATACATTCCCCAGATTAAATAGTGATTCTATGTTTTATTGTAACCGTACACCAATTAGAATTATTTTGCATTCGTGCTGTTTGTCGTAATAGCAAAAAATCACGCGGACATTATCAATCGATCATTAGTGAGAACGGAAACTAACGTGGCATGAATTTGACAGACGCAATCAGGATTATAACCTAAACTATGACAGGTTGCTGAGGGCTTGATGAATCGGTCGTCAATGCAGACATAAAAGAGGAGCGATTCTTAAGTGGTCCTCAGAGATAGCTGATGAGTGGTCTGTGGGCGCTTTTCGGGAATGAATTTTTTCGAATATACAGCTTTTCAAGCGGTAGCAAATCGTTCATGATATCGAGCAAGGCAGCCGCTGTGAAAAATGAATTTTATAGTTTATTAGCAAAGTTTCATGCAGCTTAGAGCATGTATGAGTATATTCATTTTGTGTAGCTAACATATTTTTTCATTTTTGTTGATTATATTTCAAGTTGAAAAACCGTATTTGGGCAAATAAAATGATATACACCAATCATGGCATCTCTCTTGGTAATACAATCGAAAACTAAATTCGTTTGCAAAGATGCATTAATTATTAGGAATTTTTAAATTCAGAAAACCGTTGAGTATATGGGGCGGTATCAAACATCGTTTTTTACATATATTGAAGCAGATATGGAAATAGGGGTAATTTTCTTGTATAACTCAATTTGTTTTTAAATATGTATTGATACATCTTAATTTAATTTCACACAACCTTAATTTAGACGTGGAATTATATCATAATTGTACCGGAGAAATGTATCTCTAAGCGGAAAATAGTCTCCTGAAAATGCGACAATTTCTACATGTGATCCAGTTGTTCACCCATGTCAACTTTTGTGTGATGATGTTTCGTTACAATTTGTTTCCGCTCTGATAGTCTAAGCGATAGACTGGATAATCGCTGTGTTTCCGTTTACTGGAACTATTCCATACAATGTAATAATGTCATTAAGAAAATAAGATGACACATTTCATGCCTAAACCCGTTTCACGCTCTACTAGTTGTTCGAAGGGAAAAGCTGCAAAATATTTACCCTATCAGTTCATACACAACCATGTGTTTGTTTTTGCTCTCCGCAAACGAGCAAACGAAGTGGTCTCTTGATATTTAAGCAAAAAGGGGATTGCATTTGAATTACTATATTACACATATCGCAAAATGCTTTTTTAATCACAAAACCCAAACACCAAATAATTCTAGCTAACACCGAGGTGCGTTCAGGTGCAAACGTCTAAATGCTGTTGGGTATGAAAATATGATTGTCCCAAACGCTTTGTATTTTGGTGAAAGTTTGATTCTGCACTGAACAAACTTTTTAAAACTGCTGCTGTTTGGAACATGCTGTTAAAAAACTGGATACCGAAACATCAACTCGTTTTCAAAATATCCGTATTTGCATGCATTTCAATCACACACCCCAGGACGGCTTTCGTGATGTTTACACATGTAGAATAAGAATAGTACCATCAAAAAAATGAGTAAATGGTCAAAACACAGTGGAACCAGTAAGTCACCATTGAATCAGTCTGGCAAGAACAAGCTGTTAAATCGTATGTGTAACAACATTGTTTTACATTACCTAACAATTGACCTTGATATACACTTCCCGTTGATTCGTGTTCCGTGATTGATTCCGCTGTACCTTCGTGCACGTTATGGCTACCGCGATAAATCTTCTATCTCCTGTGATTTTTCTCCAACATTCTTGCGGACATTATTGTAGTCGCCAGTCTACTACACATGTGCACAAAACGCGTCAATTGGCTCAAAACCATGGAATTGAAAGAAAACTAATGTGAAGTTCTATCACAAATTACTCAGGACCTTAGTCCCGTTGATTTAACTCATCCGAAACTTACAATCTTAATATGATTCGCATTTCCATCACACTACCCACTACCGTTTTCGTGCTGTTTAACTCATCAGGTAAAGTCAACAGGTCTGCAACTTGGCATAAAATAGGCTGGCTACGTGTATTTGCATAAGTTCATTTGTCACAGATATAACGTGGAGTATGATTAAATGATGTGTTGGCTGGTGTCCGGTCACTTAATCGTCAAACCTTTAATCGTCAGACACTTAATCGCCGACACTTAATCTCTAGACACTTAATCACCAGACATTTGATCCCCAGAATTTAACCACCAGGTCACTTCATCCTCAGTCACTAAATCGTCAGTCAGGAGAGATATGCTATTGATTTTAAGAACGTCAATATTTCCGCAGTTGAGTATCGCTGTATTGCTCGAGATGTCATGCCATGCAATGAAAAATAAGTGAACTAGGGATGAAAGCAGATTTGAGATTTTAGCCGAATCTAAACCTAAAAGTGAGAGGCTGAATGAACTGTTATCTTATTTTGAACATACCTTTGTTCAAGGTCGAAGAATTAGAGGTAGAATAGAAAACAGTGCACAAGCTATATTTCGACCTGAATCCTGAAATAAGTATGAAGACGCAAATATTGGTGTTGCCCGAACGAATAATGCCGTAGAAGGCTGGCATCATGGATTACAGTCACTCTTTTCTTGCCAACATCCCACAATGTGGACATTTCTTAGCGGTTTGCGAAAGAATTGCCGACAGCATACGGCCTCAGTTCTTCTAGCAAGTGCTGAGGTTCATATCAAACAGAAGAAGAAGTATACTGAGATATGCGTCAGGACATCTCGAGCAATTCAGGGATACTCAACTAAGGAAAGATTGACGCTCTTAAAATCAATTGCATATCTCTCCTACTAAATAAATTCATTTAAACGTATTCTGCATTCTTCAGAAGTTATCAAACTGGGGATTAAATGACTGGCGATTAAGTGTCAGTAAACCGTATTGGTTATATCTGTGCTGTTTTTCAAATAATTTCTTGCAAAGAGCACGTGAAAATTGTGCATGATAGGTCAAAATATCAAACAACACATTTTTTCGCAAGAACGTTGTTATATTACGCATAGATTCAAGACAAGATTGTTTTTCAATTGACTCCGATCTCATTTTATTCTAGAGTAATCGTCATCATATTGTAGACCAGAGTATAGCAAGTATGATCTTAATGCTTGTCAATTTTTTCATCCTTATGGACTTGATACTGAAAAGAATTACAGAGTACAGTGAACCTGAAATGTGGTGGACATTCATATAACCCATTGATATATATATATATATATATATATATATATATATATATAACGTCAATTAAAATTAGTTTAATATGAATTGGAGACAAATTTGCCCTACCAATACAAAGTAAATTTTAAATATCGACGAAACATTTTTCTAAACTGCAACTTGAGTTATTTATTCATTTAAAAGAGGAAAACGTAATGAAAAGCTTTACTAAAATGTATTATTTTCAGTACCAATTTGATGTTTAACAAAACGGCACATGCGAAACAACATCGAAAATAATACGGAATATATCAACGACAAACATTTTCCCACAATTTTTAAACAGGTATTTTTCTGACAATGCTGAATAGATAACATGGTGTAATGATACATTATAAACTGAATTCGGTTCTCTAATTATGAATTTTACTTCAGACGATGACCATGGAGTCCTGAAAGTTAAGTGGAAGATGAACGTAGTGCGAATCGATTTCTTTCACCAACCCAGTAATCAATAATTGTTTATTCTGTGAAATCATGCAAACAATTAGACCCTTGATCAGCAACTTCGTTTAATCATTTCATCACTACAATGTAATTTCCTCTTCAGCGATCACAATGCTGTATAATTTCAAGTGAATGTTTTTCACCATACAGCTGTTGGTGTTAGCATGCAAATTGTCTCAAATCCCGGGAAACCTACTCCAGGAAGTCTATTCATTTACGCTCCTTTGTTTCGTAGTAGACATGTCACATATTGGGAAGCCATTAGTTAGTGTTTCATCCATCCCAACACCTTGTGTGCATGTTTTTACGTGTGTACACACGTCCATATACATGCGCCGTGGTCAGGAGGAATTAATTTTTAGACGAGACGAAAATTACATGTGAAAAACAATTGGAGATTTTAAATTACGAAAACAGTGAAATATACTTGAATAAAATAAGTCTTAATGGATTACAGTATTAGAAAATACCGAACGTGTTAGAATGAGCACGAATATCAGGAAGGGTGATCAAATGACGTGCGGGAATTTATTAATTATAATTTGGTAACGATAATAGGATACATAGTTATCATTAAATTATGTAAAAAGTCGAGTGAAACATTATTCGTTTAGAAATGGCGTCAGAAATATTAGAGATGAATTGGCTATTATCATCATTTCAGCGAATCATAAATGAGCGCAATGTGTTTTAAATGCATTCGGTGATGGCTCAATTTACATTGATTGATCACAAACAAATTTATGACATTTTTCCAACCAAAATCGATTTTAAACGTTCTACACAATGAAAACGTGTATTAAGAAGATAATCGACCAGAGCTTATCAAACACTTTGTGTTTGATGCTTTTTCATCAATAAAATATCAGCTTAATGAAAACAATATTTGAAGTACTCTGTGATCAAAGAAAGGTGGATAGTCGAGCATGGATGCAAAGTTGCTCTGTACTTTAAGCTATTTTGTGAAGTACCCAAGCGAAATTCTGCGGAGAATGAGTTACAAACATATATTAATGATATTTCCCTTGTTGAAGTGCCTTATTGATTCTCGTCTAAAATAATCACGTGATACTCCTAATCAGAAAGACATGTACGCAACTGTAAAAAGCTAACACTGTCAGACATTACTATGATTTCTGGAAATGTATTATTGCAAAAATATTTAGATTCATAAATTGGCACATCAATATTTGGAACCGAAATAATTTAACCGTATTTTGAATCAAATATGTAATGACTTCCTTTGATTCTCAGGTGGTCTTGCATTGCTATAAGTGTAAAATAATTTGAGCGATTCGCATACATGATAGACGATCTTAGAGAAGTCTCTGATCACTTTAGAAAATAATACGTAAATCACATGCTACTGAAGATGGTTAATTACCATGTAATCGATAATATTCATTTGCTTACACGAAGATACATCATGTGGAAACGTACATCAAATTCTGAAAAGTTTTGAGTTTTTGTTGCAATAAATAAACTTAAATAGGTTTATTTTACTTGCGAAATGAATGGGGAGAAATAATCGCAAAAACATTCATGTAGTAAGCTGAAACATATCGATTGTAAGAGAGTAGGATGTCTGGAGAAAGCGTGTGAGTTTCCACAACTTGGGCTATAGGCATAATGTTTATTGAACAAGCGGAAATGCGATCAGATCTACGAACTTTTCTATACTTAGCTCTCAACCAAAGCATCAAATCAGTTCACATTTCCTAAGCTGTGTAGAAATCCGCATCATTTTTAAGAATTATTTGAACACAATATATTGTTTTGGTTACATCTAGCTTTCGTTATATTAATGTTTTATTTTTAATTACCCAAAAATTTACAAAAAAACAAAATAAGCTGGACTTACGCGACAAGATATATTTTAACATTAATCCCGAATTCAGACAAGACATGTAATTACAATTTGATGACCATTTCATCCACTCCCCGTACAATTGAGCTCGACAAACCCGACTTTTGTATTTCACTTAATCCCACTCACCAATAATTTGGGCGCACGAACGGGGAATGGCAAAAGTTAACACATTTGCCGCGTTCTGATTGGCCGTTTCGTCAACCAACGGTTTCGTCTGTGCACATGAGAATTCATGGCAAACTTTTCGCTAGAAAATTCGCAAATGACAAATTAAGATGTAACGGTGACATTTTCGGTGCGAGTTGTCAATCAGAAAATAATTTCTTTGTTGTTCGGCAAAATTTTGTCGTTGACGAACACATACCTCATAGCTCTTTAGTGTGTACATGGACTGCCGAAATTGACAGAAAGCGAAAAATTGCAAATAAGTGATTTAGATTATTTTTAAATTGCAACTGTTCGAAACTATTAAATTAAATTTGAACAGTTTAACAAATAGAAGAGTGAAGAACACTTAATTCGAAGAGTTATCGATTCATCCCGCGAAAAGTGTGAGTTACAATAAAGTCATGCATACAAGCCACTGTTGAATAGGGTACGTACGACGTACCGGCATCTTCAACGGTGACATTCCAATAAAATCGTTTTCACTACTTCAGGATTGCTTCAAGCATCACTGAACCGAGTTTTTGTTTCCATCTAATGACGACAGACGACCATAAACGGGTTATGGAGTTTAAGTAATGTGATCTGAGCACAATAATGGATTGGTATTTGTGAGCGTCTTGAGCGCTTGACTGGGAATATTATTTTGTTATTCCGCATTTGAACATCGTAGTTCTTTGTGAGAATCCTATTTAACAGTTTCATTCTAGCATGAGTTTGTTTGCCACTCTAAAACAGTTTCAATGATCACTATACAAGTGTGTTCTCCAGGTGAGTGCAAACAGCCAGAAACCGGTTGTGGTGTGCGTTTGGGGATACGGCCACTACATTATGTAGATTACAGTAAATCGAGATGTGCTAATAGTTTCAAGCTGGCTTTTGATGGCCGAATCGTGTATTCTTTTGCATTTTCTTTTAAGAGAGATTGTTTCGGTGTTACCTATAACGTCGAAATCAATTCTTATACCGATCCCAAACTTCAGATAAAAATTATCTGATAAAATAGTTCAATACAATAGTTGTTCTTGGTAGGTACACAAATCTAAGAAACAAATTCCTCACCAGATCATATCAAATCGTAGACTCCGACACTGACCATTCAATGATTTGTGCAAATCTGAATTGTCCCCACACGAGATTTCACCGCACCCAATTGTCTGTTAAGCCCAGGATATACGTCACTCGCATGTGCGAATCTAATCTAGCTGCGCGATTTGCAAAAAGCCTTCCCGAAACGACTCCACCCGAATCCGCTTCAGAAAAACTGGAATCGCTAAAACGCTGCATATGCTAACTCGCACTTTTTAAATTACGATCTGAAAGAGGTTTTAACGAGTGACTGGTTCGATGCAAAACCATCTGAGATGAATGTTGTTTTGGTCGAGAAACGGTCCGCATTCTTGAAGTTCAAAGGTATGCCAACAGATAAAGAAGTACGACTTCTAGGATGTATGATGGGATCAAGCGAGCCATTGCAATTGAAAATGTTGGGCGGTTGCCAACAATTGATCATCTAGTTATTCACCTTACCTTGAATATGCTAAATAGGTCAATCAATAGTACAATAGTACAATAGTATATTTATGGTAAAATAAGCACATAGCTTCAAATAACCACAGGATGTGTTTACAGTGGATCGAAAAATAGGATAGAGAAAAAAAACGTCAGAATGGGGTTCGAGGGAATAAATTGGTCAGTATAATCAGTACGGGTGCGGGGAGGCCTTATAGCGGGCCACACTCGCTTTGGAGTTGCGTCTTCCCGAGTTCGCTGGGCGGGTGCGTTCTTGGACAGTTTAAAGGTTGGGGTTCGAGCCAAAAGCTTGTAGGGTAACCACACGACAATGTTCAAAATATGGGTCCGTGGAAGTTTGGGCAGTTTCGAAGGAATGTGAACGCGAATATACGCTGGAAGGAAAAGAAGGGTGCAGTATCAATGAGTACAAATAACAATGAAGTTAAAAATTGCGCAGTATATTGAAAAAGTGGAGATCAAGGCGCTCCTTAAAAATGCTAAGAGAGGGGGCGGAAATAACTGATGGGGGTAGCGAGTTCCAGGTGCGAGGGATTCGAAGCGCGAAAAAATTGCTTCGGCATTCAAGTCGGCTGTACTGGTGGGATAACTTGAGGTGGTGTCCGCGATTCCCGGAAGGTGGGGCCAACGACAGCATCCCACTGCACGGGTGTCCCTCCTCCGTCAAAATGCGGTAAGTCAAAATCATATCGCCGCGAATGCGACGGTACTTGGTGGAGAAGAGATTAAGCACTTGGAGTCGAGCTTCGTAGCTCATGTAGCGCAAACCCTTGACTAACTTCGTAGCTCGTCGTTGGGGCTGCTCCATGATGTGTTGATCGCGCTTCAACCATGGATTCCCGACGGAAGCTGCATATTCCAAGTGTGGTCGAACATACGCATTCAATAGGTGCTTGAAAAGCGTGGGGTCAAACGGTGTATTGTTTAAACTCGCATCTCTCCTCGTATGGCAAGTGGCGCATACCGCGGACGAGCTTTGTCGCACGCCGTTTGGCGTTTTCGAGGAGTGACATGTCCTTGCATAGCCACGGCCGCCAAGCCTGCACTGCGTATTCCAAGTGTGGCCGGATGTAAATGTTCAACAGAGTCGGGAAGAGAAACCGGTCGAACTTGCCGAGGGCGCGGCGAAGTAGGCCGGTGTTGCGGTTGGCTGCAGCTGCTGCGCGTTCGCATTGTTCTGTGCAACCAAGGTCTTGCTGAATGATAAGTCCAAGATCCTTTTCTTGCCTAACGCGTTGAAGTGTTGTTTGCCCCAAACGGTAGGTAAAACAAGCTGAGTGACGGATGGGGAGAACGCTGCACTTGGATGCGTTGAGTGGAAGATAGTTTCGTGAGGACCAACAATGTAGGCGATCTAAGTCGTCTTGTAAGACACGGGAATCATCAGACGATTTAAGAGAGCGCCAAAGTTTGACATCATCAGCAAAGAGGAGGAACGGGGATTCAATGTCTTGTCCTATATCGTTGATGAAGATAATGAAGAGTCTTGGACCAAGAACCGAACCTTGCGGCAAACCACACTTGATTGGAAAGGGGGCTGAGTAGCAGTCGCGCACACGAACACAGAGAGAGCGATCGCATAGGAAGTATTTCATCCATGATACCAGGGATGATCCAACGCCGTAGGAAGCGAGTTTAAGGAGAAGGATGTCGTGATGCACACGGTCGAATGCCTTGGAGAAATCCGAAAATATAGCATCGACACCAGTGCCTTCGTCGACGGCTTTCGTCCATTCATCTCGTGCGAGAAGCAAATTAGAGGTGCACGAACGTTTGGCCCGAAAACCGTGTTGCTGTTTGATTAAAATCCGATTTGTTTCGAAATGTGAGACAATGCGGTCAGAGACAATGCTCTCCATGACTTTAGAAATCACTGATAACAGCACGATGGGACGATAATTTGCAGGATCGGACCGGCTGCCGCCTTTAAATATAGGGCTTACAACACCTTCCTTCCAGGCTTGTGGAATGGTAGCCGAGTCCAAACAACGTTGAAAGTAAGTCGCCAGTAAAGGAGATATATGTGCTGCGGCTACTTTCAGGATTTTGGGATGGATGCCGTCAAGCCCTGACGAGGAGTACTGTCGCAGACACATAATCTTCCGATGAACTGCCTCAGGGGTGAACTTTATTTCCGGCATCTCTTGCACGTCGCGCGAGGGAAAAGAAAAGTGGGTAAGTTTCGCGGGATATGTAGGGTTAAAAATATGAGCGTATTGTTGCGACAGCACAGTTGCAGCTTCCAAGGCGGTCGATGTGAGGCCGTGTGCGCTGACTAGGGATGGAATTCCTAGTTTGACCACGCGTCTTTGGTTCACAAGGTGGAACAAGCTTTTTGGGTTCTTCATACACTTGTTGGATATATGCAATTCATATTGGGTCTTGTCTTGGCGGCTGAGGTATGTACAATAGTTTCGCAACGACCTGTAGTTTTCCCAGTCATTTTTGTTTTTTCCTGTCCGATAACATCGCCATGCCAGGTTTCGCTGTGCTTTGGCTTTCTTCGTTCGGCTGCGAAGGAATGAGCCCGGTTTCTTATTATGGAAAGGCTTCTCGTGGCTGGCAGCGCGCAGCAAAGCGTGCCAGTGAGTGAGAAACGTGGTCCAAGCAACATCGATCTTGTCAGACATTAAGAAGTCCCATGAATTGGCAGCAACAAGTTCGTGGAACAATCCAATGTCGGTAATCCAACGAGTTTGTGGGCGGGTTTCATTAAAGTGGTCCATGAATGTAACGAAAGTGAATGTCAAAACAACATGGTCACTATGGCCGAGAGGAGGGGTAAAGGAAAGATTCTCAATCATTAACTCTTCATTTGTGATGATGAAGGCCAGAATGGATGGTGCATTCATGTCCCGAAACCGAGTTGCTTCACGAACGTGGTTGTACAATGGATAGTCTGCCAGTAAGTCAGACAGTTCAGCGGCAAA
>JACCGJ010020104.1:0-18449 GCA_013407085.1 Atriophallophorus winterbourni
CCAGTGTGCACCAGCAGAGACCGTTGAAAATTGTGCTTCTTGGCTTGACTGATTCAAACTTGATTCCAACGGAGTCTGGGATGAAAGTATGGGAGAATCACAGATACTTTGTCCTGAGTGTGTCGGTGGGACAGAAACGCATGAGTCGATAGTAAAGGCGTTATTATCGCAGGATTCCTTTAAGCTCGAAGTGCTTCGCACAGAGGAAGGTGGGTCGATGGAGGACGGGAAAAAATTGTTTGTCGAAATATGACTATCAGTACTACGGGGTTCTGAAGTTCGTAGTGACGGCAATGATTGCGACGTTTCAAATAAAAAAGAATCGGATGTTTCCGAATTTGCCCCGTATACTGATGAATTTGAGTCATGTACGTAACGCTTTGCTAAACGGATGGCCTCTGCATAACCTTTTACTCGGGTTCGAGGATTATACATTCTATCATAAGCCTCGGAGAAAGGATACAGTTTTGCGCAGCTGAGATACGAGCATTGATCCCAAGCTAACCAGTCTACACGTGCAGTATAGCCAGATGCCAAGTTAGGATCGAGCGGAGTTGCAAGAACAGCTAACGGCGATTTGTCTTTTTTCTCAGACGATGGTAATGGTGTAGCCTGGGATACTTGATGAGCGGTACGGGCCCAAATTGCGCTGATTCGGGAAGGCCAATAGGGGTATCCAGCAAGCTTTGCCCATACTATATCACCGACACGTAAACTGCCGTTCGTAGGGGTAAAAACAGGCGATGTTACGTCGGAGGTCTCTTTTTTGTACTGTCGAAATAATTCGCTGCCAGGTGCATCCGCGTCACACCATGATTCCACAATTCTGAAGCTACATAGATTGTTTTTCTTTGAGGATCGTTTACGCTTTGTCGTATGCACATCGGAAAAGGCAGTATCTCTTCGTATACGTATCTTCAAACCACTGGAAACCAAAGGGGTGTCGGTGTTGTTTTGAGACATATCTGGTTGATGCACCTGAGTAATACTTTGTACACTAGAACTCGAATGAGGAGAATGGGATTGGGTGGAAGAGACTGGCGCTGCATTAAACTGTGAACTGGATTTTCTATTATGTCGTTTGGAAGTAAGCGCTGCACGTCTTTGGCGAATGATCGATTGTTTCCTGCCACGCGAAGAACCCACTTCAGAATCGAATTTATCGTTTTCATTCGATGAGTGAATTGACTGTTCCACGTTTGTTAATAGCCTCGGCGTGTTCTTTGTCGTATACTTCCTGCGAATGACTGTAGTATTTGCTTCAGTTGTTTCAATATCGAAATTCCTTATGAAAGCTTTTGTTGTTGATATAATTGGAGTCATTTCAGACCCATTGCGTTCATTCAAAGGTAGAATTCCGGTGAACATTTCAGCCTCAGGCTCAGTACACAAACTTGTGGCTACTAATGGCGTGTGACATTTCGAGTTTGCCAATGTTGGGTGAATCAATGGAGTGAATGCATTTGTACTGTTTGTGGTGGAGGGGGAACTGGAAACATCAACAGAGTGTTCGGGCGAAGCAGTTGATGAAGTGCTACGTGTGGTCACATCTGCAATGTTGCGTGTTATGGAAGTATTGGAGGGACTATGTATTGAAATGTGAACAAGATCCTTTGTCGTTTCTGACGGAGATGGAAGCTTAATTAAATTGGTTGAAGATTGATCTTCGGTTGCCCACATACTCACGAATGCAGCGGCATCTGAAAAAATATTGCAAAATTAAAAGCGTAATTATATAAAACAATGCTGTGATATTGAATTTTTCGATAAGCAAAGTTATTCTTTAGAAACCGGATTAAAAGCACGCTTCCGCTTTGAACTGCTATACAATTTTTAGTCCGACGAACCGAGTAACCAAATTGGGCAGAAATGATGAAATTGCTTACAAGTGCTAAGGCAATGTTCCGTTGAAGCGCACGCTAAAAGCACTGTCCATCTGAAAAACATTCGCGAGGCACAATACACTTCACCAAACCATCATTACAAGGTCTTGAACTCAATGGTCGCTAAGGCTCATAAATTGGAATGTAGTAAATGGTATTTTAGATCGATCGAGTAGAAAATGCATTAAATAAATTTCAGTACATTCAGTTTTAGTAACATTTTGCTTCTGACAGAAGCTCCTCTTGAGTAACGGCATTAATTAGAGGAACGAACTGATTATGTTGTATTCGATTCACCTCAAATATTCGATAGTTATTAGTAAGCCCTATGAATTGAATGTCGGATAAACAAGGCCAATATGAATAGGCTTATGACCTCTTGTCTATTGTCGTTAATTGGTTACAAGTTAATGCAGTTCATCCCAGACGAAATTAATTAAGATGCGTAAAAAGGAGACAATGCGTCGGGTTAGATAATCTATCATTGTAATTAAATGGTAGGCATAAATTAAACATCAACAAACTTTGCTCTGTATCCAACTATTGTAATATTAATATTGAATCAAGTGTTAATACGCGTGATCTATAATGATGAAACTCTACGTTCGGGTTTGGTGAACAAGTTGCCGTTAGATAGCCCAAGTAATTCTCGAAGAAAACGTTCCAAAGGTTGTCATAGCCGGGGGTGGCAGTGGGGATAAGCTCCCACTGTTTATAAAATGCTCTCATATGACATGCGTCTCAAATAGCCTCTGACAACCAAGTCCAGCTTCTGGCCTGCACGAGTGGCTCTCCGAGCTCGGCGGAACTGCTTCTACCAACAGGAGAAGGGGCGAGGGCGAGTGACTGGCGCCTGAAAACCGGTTTGCTTCGGGTAGATGTAGCTCGTTAGCCTGGGAGGGCATTTCATCTAAGGGAAGGAAAACCCTGATTTTAAACCTCCGATCGCGGGAAAGGCTTCGGGAGAAAACCCTGAGGAAAAACCTGGAACAGAGTTTGGTAGACCACCTCTTTCTGGCAACTCCCTGCTGCCTTGCAGGTCGCACTTGGTTGTGCAAAGGCTGACTCGAACAAACGCCGAGTGGTTCTGGGGACGCCGCTTTGTACCCAAATTCTCAAGAATCTTCTTTGAAGCCGACTCATCCTCCAGGAGAAGATAGTCGCACAAAGTAAAGTAAAGTAAGAAGAAAACGTGAGGATATTTTCCTGGTGTTGAAAGGATACAGAGCAGTTTGTGCGTTGTTCTGTCTTTCTTCAGCAACTTCGTGGAGAAAAATTGGATTTTTTCTTCGATATACAGCGCTAGTGTATAAATGCGAAATTTCATCTAATCATTTCGAACACTTGAATGAAAGTGCGACCTGAAAATTTTCCAGATTGTCGTACGAGTCGAATTATCGACTTTTATCGAGAACTTCAGACAAGAACGAAATTTATATCCGGTCGCAGTTTAGTATTTAAATTCATAAATTTATACCCCTGTGACTGTTGGCTACTAGCATTTCCGATTGTGTAACTCAAAACAAAAATATTAAACGAGTTGGGATAGCCAATTGACGTTTTGCTCATTTAGACGGAAGTTAAATGAATAAAATTACAAAAAATAATCAAAAATCATATTACGGACGTTTTGTATGTGTTACGGTCTGGAAGCAAAAAATTTCATTACTAGTCACCGTCACAATAACATTTTAGATATATTGTGGAAGAAGTGGAAAGTCTTATTGATAATCATTATCGGAGAACAGTATCATCAGGCACAGCGTTCTGCCGGCTGCATGTGCCTAATTGCTGTACTACCATCATCATTATTCATGGACATGTACAACCATAGATTGTAGACACAGTGTTTAAAAATTTGGATAAAGGTTAGCAAGTAATCGGTTGGATAATTAAATGGATAAGCATGATTTGCAGCAGTCTCATTACTGTTATTTCTTATATCTGCACAAGCCAAGCTATCTGACATTATCTCATATCAAGTGAAGTCTTCAAATTTGCGGCACACCTGACCCAGGACTTATGCTTGCATACCTAAATTTCTGTTAGATGGGTCTTTTTGACTGCCGGGGCAAAGAACTGGATACAAGCGCACTTTTTTCCGCTTATCGAAATCACTGCTCTACAGTTGATTCCGGTGTATGTATATATTATAGAAATTTTGAAAGAGCTCGACAGTACATCATTAGACGCTGACGCGTTTTCCTGATTACGCGAACGCGTTTGACTCTGTCGGTCGTGTCAAACTCAATCAATAAGCACAAGTCTGGAGCCAGACAGTGCCAAGCAACATGAAGCAAGAAAAGCGGATAAGCAAGCGGGTAAAACAGAAAGCGAAGAAGCTAAATGTTTAAAAGCAAATTCGTAAAAACAACTTGATTTTGTAGTTTCACTGCATGCAATTTTATGATTTTTTTCTTTTTAATAATATTCATATTCATAATATTATCTCATAGCTTTAAAATAGTCCTGGAAAAATATACTGTTCGATTCAGTTCAAATAATTTAGTTCATAAAATCAGGGTCTCACATAAAGAATTTGATGTTCAGATAAGGAAACTTTATCAAACGATTAAAAGCATCATTGCATTAGGCAGTTTAAGTAAGCAATTACGCAAGAAAATGTTGGCAATGAAGCATTTATGCGAAAATGTACTCACTAATCAAATAGTTCAAGATGTGAAATGAACCCAGAACACTAGGGCGTTCAATCAACAAAATTAATTAACCTAAAAGAGCGCTTTCTGATCAGCAGTTATGGAAAGATAAACAAAGCTACTTCACGGTAGCTAATTACATAAGATCAAGAAAGAACTTGTTGAAAATGATTTTTAATCGCTAATAATAGTTTAATCAAGCTTTAATTTGCATGCGACGTATTGCAAGCTAAGGTTTTGTTATCCGGTACATTGTAGTGGATAGCGAGGAATAGATTCTATAGCTGCGTGTGTTCCAGTTATATCCACATACAATTTTGACTCCCAGACAACCACAGAAGAGCGAAAACCGTGCGTAGACAAAGAGTGTATTATAATTAATGTGAGGTTAACAACAAGAGAGTTTGAATTACAAAATTATTGATTACTATTGATTAAATATTTGAACCGTCACCACAGATTCCCCTCCTAGAGCGTCGAACAAGAAAAAGACGCTCGAAAAAAAACATTAGGTTATAAAATCGTCAAACTTTTGGGGAAAATGTACCTTGCGGCCTGAATTTGTTTGTCTGTCGGGTGGTTTGAGACACGAACGGAATGGGGGTTTATCGGGGGTCAGGTTGGTTTCTTGTGAATCAGGCGAAGAGACGTGTTGGTCAGTAGTAGAAGTCTGTGGAGTAATGTTTCGGGTATTTGCTTTCGTTTCTGATGTTGGTTCTACGTAAGCGACTTTCAGCCGATCGATGCTGACAGTTTCTCTTGATCCATTCCGGTCAATTACGAAATACTTGGGATGCCTGCTGAGCACCTTGTACGGACCAGTATACGGTGGTTGAAGTGGTCGACGTACATGATCGGCGCGCACAAACACAAAGTCGCAAGTAGACAAGTCTGCCGGGATATAGAACGGTTGGGCTTGTTGGCGAGTAGGGATAGCTCGTAATGATTTCATGAAGCTGCGAAGGCGACTGACATATTGTGGAGCTGTAAGATCATTTGGTGAATCGGAAGATGTCAGGAATTCGCCAGGAAGGTTAAGTGTACTCCCGTACACCATCTCAGCAGCTGAGCAACCCAGGTCTTCTTTAACGGTTGTACGGATACCAAGAAGCACCAAAGGCAATGACTCGGACCAACGTTCTGAATTCCCGTGACTCATGATTGCGGCTTTTAGTTGCCGGTGAAATCTTTCGACTAAGCCATTTGAAGAAGGATGATAGGCTGTAGTCTGTATGTGCTTTGTACCGAGTGTTCTATTCAATTCCCGAAAAAGCGTTGACTGGAATTGAGAACCTCTGTCAGTGGTAATAGTGTTCGGTACACCAAAGTTGCTGATCCAATGTTGAACGAAAGCTTTCGCAACCGTTTCTGCACTGATATCCGGTATGGCTACAGCCAATGGCCAACGGGTAAAACGGTCGACACAGGTCAATATAAGGGAGCAACCATTAGAGACCGCTAATGGACCAACGAGATCCAAGTGAACGTGCTGAAAGCGCTCCGTAACAGGTGGAAATACACCAGGGGAACTGATGGTATGACGTTGGACTTTGCTTTGTTGACATCGGAGGCAACTCTTGGTCCAAAGTTGAATGTCTTTATGCATATTAGACCAAAGATAACGAGAGCTAATCAGCTTTCGAGTAGCTTTTATTCCGGGATGTGATAAACCATGTAAATGCTCGAATACAGTACGTCTCAAATCTGATGGGACAATTGGACGGGCTTTACCGGTAGACATGTCACAAACCAGATAAGAATTGGAATTAGGTATCGGGATACGGCGGATTTTACCCGATTGTGAAGTAACATACCGATTTATTACAGGGTCATTTTGCTGCGAACGTGCTAATTGCTCAAAGTCGATTCCAGGCAGGCCGATAGCACTTAACTGAATCCGAGAGAATGTATCCGCAGCTGTGTTTGACAAGCCGGAAAGATATCGAATGTCACTCGTGAATTGCGAAATATAATCCAAGTGACGTATTTCTCGAGGCGAATATCGATCCGATTGTGCAGAAAGAGCAAACGTTAAGGGCTTGTGATCGGTCCATACTGTGAAATCACGTCCTTCAAGCAAATGTCTGAAATGTCGTATCGCATAATAGATAGCCAGTAACTCACGGCCGAACGTACTGTATCGAGTTTGAGCTGGTTGAAGACGACGAGAAAAGAAAGCGAGTGGCTTGGTGATATTGTCTTCTTCTTGTTGAAGGACCGCGCCGACTGCTTCTTGTGATGCGTCTGTAGCGAGAGACAATCGAGCATTGGGGTTCGTTGATAAATGAGTCAGTGATGTGACTTTGTTTAGTGCAGATTTGAGTTGTTCGAATGATTTGATGGCTTCGTCATTCATTTTAAATTGACGTTTCTTTCCACGTAACAAGTCAGTCAATGGTTGTGAAATCATAGCGCATTGTGGAATAAAACGTCTATAATAGTTTAGCAAACCCAAGAAACGTCTGACTTGACGGATGGAGCTGGGACATGGATAATCTTGGATAGCTGATAGTTTTTGAGGTAACGGTTTTATACCGGAACTATCAATTCGGTGTCCAAGGATTTCGATGGAACTCACACCAAACAGACATTTATCGGGATTAACCACAATGCCGTAGTGGGATAGACGTTGAAATACTTCACGAAGGTGTTCAAGATGTTCAGTGGGATTTGTACTTGCGACTAGGACATCATCAATGTACACGTAGACGAAAGATAGACCGAGGAAAACTTGGTCCATGAATCTCTGGAAGGTCTGTGCAGCATTGCGTAGACCGAATGGCATCCTGAGAAATTCGAACAGACCAAATGGAGTGGTGATGGCAGTTTTGGGAATATCTTCGTCAGCTACAGGAATTTGATGATATGCCCGCACTAAATCCAACTTCGAGAACACAGATTTTCCGTGAAGAGATAGTGCAAAGTCGTGTATGTGCGGAATCGGATATCGATCTGGGATTGTTACACGATTTAAAGCACGATAATCGCCACATGGACGCCAGGCGTCCGGTTTGTTCTTTTCGACCATGTGAAGAGGTGTGGCCCAAGGTGAATTCGATGGACGGATTATTCCGAGTTCCATCATATGCTCGAATTCTCGTTTGGCAGCTTCAAGTTTGTTAGGTGCCAGTCTGCGTGGTCTACTGAAAACCGGGGGTCCACGGGTCGAAATATGGTGTTTGGTCATGTCATGCGTCACAGGGGGGTCGGGTCGAAATATCCCTGATTCTGAAAATTCCCTGATGAGCGAAACGTAATTCGAAGCAGTATCTGGAATCAGGATTCGAATAGTTTTTATGGGAGAGTTGCACAAATGGCCGATGACGTTAATCTTTGTGACATTGTCTATGAGTTTTCGTGTACTCATGTTGACTGAAAGATTAAAGTGTGAGAGAAAATCGGCTCCCAGGATAGGGGTTTTTACATCGGCGACAGTGAAAATCCATCGAAAGTTTCGTCGAAGACCGAGGTCCGCGTATGTGGTTATTCGAGTACCGTTCGCCGCTTGTAGAGTCAATGAAGAGTGGTTTTTGCGTTCTGAGTTTTTGGGTGGGATGACGCTCAGTTCGGCTCCCGTGTCGATCAGAAAGCGCATCTTTGTTGAACCATCAGTGACGTAGAATAAGCGGCTGGTGGTATTGCCAGACAGAGCTGCCGCTTCTACTGTCTGGCTTCGCGGTTTCCCTGGTGTTTTGATTTGAAGCTGCATGGGGACGTGCAATGCCTGGCTTTCGCTCCAAAACGGCGATGATAGTAGCATAGCTCAGATGTTCGTGTTGGGCTGTGTGGTTTAGTGTTTGGAATGTGTTTCCCTCCACGGCGAGAACGGCTTCGACTTCTGTTTAAGTGTTGTATTTGTAAAGCCAATTCGCTTATCTGGGATTTCAAATCCGATATATCCTTGTTCAAATCTGCGTTGGAAGTACCAGGGGTGGGTGGGCTGACTGTGTAGACCGATGAGTTACGAGAGATGTCAAAGACTTCGTCTGCAACTTGAGCGAGCTTGTCTAGGTTACTTTCGTTTACCATGCTAACCAGAACTTTACGCAAATCGTCTGGCAAACTTTGGAACCAGATATGTCGTATAACTCGTTCGTCCACCTTCTGTGTGCCCTGTAACTGTACCAAATGGCGTAAGTGTTGCGAAGGTGTTCGATCTCCTAGCTCAGAGCTGGATAAGAGTTTTCGCAAGTTTTGCTCATCGGTGGAACCAATTCGAGAAATAATTGCAGATTTGAGCTTATCGTACGGATCTGTGGTAGGTTGATCATAAATTAAATCGGCAACTTCTCTAGCGATGGAGGTTGGAAGCATTCCGACAACGCGGTTGTAGCGTGTGCGTTGTGTTCGAACTCGGTATGACTCGAATAGAGCTTCGATTTGTGCAAACCATAGACGTGGTTCTGTCGCGTCGAAGACTGGTAATGTGAATTGATTGATAAAATCATCTTCCATCTTGTTTTCGTTATTTGCACTATGGTTCATTGCGTTAATCGGGCTCACCAATTTGTAGTGGATAGCGAGGAATAGATTCTATAGCTGCGTGTGTTCCAGTTATATCCACATACAATTTTGACTCCCAGACAACCACAGAAGAGCGAAAACCGTGCGTAGACAAAGAGTGTATTATAATTAATGTGAGGTTAACAACAAGAGAGTTTGAATTACAAAATTATTGATTACTATTGATTAAATATTTGAACCGTCACCACAACACCATAGCATGAGTATTGTAATTACGGGACGATTGTGAAATTAAACTCAAAAACTTTTCTCGGACAATGGGCGAATACCTAATTCGCATCGTGCATGTAGTGATTTGTACACTCTTGTGTTTTGTATCATTTTTATTTGTTGACTTAGTTATTATCGTTTCATGCGTTTTGCGTAAAATAATTTGTTCATGTTCAGTTCAGTTCAGTTCAGTTGGCACAGGACTGTAAATGGCTGATAAGCCAATCGAGCGTCCAGAATTTCTGTCGGTGGAAAGCTTCAAATGAGCGCCCACCACTGCCAAATTCGGTTAATTCTTTAGTGGTATCCTCGTCGTATGCGATCGTAGGTACGGAGTTTTCCAGACCGTCCTTCGGTCCCAGAATTTTTATCTGCGACTGAGAAAAACGGAAAGGGTTTCTATTCACCAAGTTGATGAAAGGTTAGTTATGGAAAATTGGTGCGTACATTTAAAATATGACATTTAAAACGAGGTAGTATATAACGGGATTTTTTTAAATCGTGGTAAAGACCATATAAATTCAAAATGAACAAAAAGGACAATTCTGTCCACAGACGATCTGTATATTCACGGCAAAGAGTCTGGAAACAGCTCATGCCACAAGGTATTTAAACCCTTTTTGAATGCACCTATTGATGTGCAAGCGATTAGTTCCGCAAGCAACCTGTTCCAGAAGCTTACCACTCTTTCACTGAAATAGTGTTGCCTAAGATTCAGACGGCTGTGGTTTTTCGCGAGCTTTAATGTAAATCCTCTTGTTGAAGGGTTGATCGCTCGAGAGAACAGGATTTGACAACTCTCGTCGCCTAAGCCTTTCAGGATTTTGAAAGTTTCTATAAGGTCACTCGTAGACGCCGACGCCGAAGGGAGAAGAGACCTAAAGAAGTTAGACGTTCTTCGTAGGATTTCCCGAACATACCTTCAACCATTTTGGTAGCCAGGCGTTAGACTCTTTCTAGTAGTAATATGTCTTTTTGAAAGAAGGTGCTCCGGGCTTGCACGCAATATTCTAAATGAAGCCTGACAATCGCGGTATATAAAGGGATAAACACTTCTGGTGTTCTACATGTCAGAACGGATTTAAGCCTAAGGAGTTCTCCTCTAGCTTGTTGTGCAGCTGATGCACACTGCGCAGCCCATTTGAAGTCCGTTGTTACTAATATACCCAAATCCTTAACCCTCTGAATAGATTGAAAGTCGATCCTACCGTTATTTGCAGTTACTGTAATTTTGTCAACTGCTGCAGGCAACCGATGACATTTACTATAGTTCAGAGGAAGATCCCAATCCTACGACCATTTAATGACCTTTTCAATATCTCTTAACAAATAACCGTGATCGCTTGATCCGATGAATTTGACATTATCAGCAAACATGTAGCAGGGACACGACAACTGCGATGCCAGATCATCGATGAAGATCAGAAGGAGTATTGGGCCTAATACTGAACCTTGTCGGACCCCATTGGTAACTGTTGCGAATTCAGAGGAAGTATCGCCTACACGGACCTGGAAGGATTTATTACGAAGAAAACTGGTTATTCAGTCGTGAAGCTTACCAGATAGGCCTTTGGCCGCGAGCTTCATCCCTAGGGACCTGCGACTAAGCGAGTCGAACGCCTTACTAAAGTCTAAATAAAAGACCTCTCCCCGTCCGCCTTCATCTAGTGTCTTGGAAACTCTATCTAAAATACATACCAGATTCGAGAGACCCGACCTTCTTTTAAGAAAGCCATGTTGAACCGTGCTTAACGATGAGTTGTGCACGAGGTGGCTGCACAACCAATCCCTGATAAGTCTCTCCAAGGTTTTACATAAAACACTAGTCAAGCTTACCGGTCGGAATTTCTCAACTATGTTTGCGCAACCTCCCTTTGGAATGGGTACGACAATGCCTTTCTTCTAGTCATCAGGATGCCTGTGCAAAGCGATTCGTTTTATAACTCACGTAGAGGCTCTGCTAGTACTTCTGATATTTCCTTTACAATTTTAGGATGCACATCGTCAGGTCCGGAGGATTCATTTTCATCTAGATTCTTTAGGATACGAGCGACATCATCCATGCAAAAATCTACTTAGCTTACAGAGGCACCTATTTCCGTACTAAGAGTTGTGACTACTCATCCGTGTCATGTCCATAGAAATATACACAAAGTGGATTCATTATGGATCGTCGTGAACAACTTCGTAAATATTTCCATGGACTTGACACGGATGAATAGTTACAAACATTATCGTTTCATTTCTATTAACGATAGCACCATATTCTCAATCGATTTCTTTTTGTAGTTATCACTCACATTTTATTAATATTCTGTTCGCTAACTCTGTTAACATTATTTATATGTTAAATATCATTTGTACATTGTCAACACATACAATAATACTAATTTACTCTTTGTCCATGCGCGGTCTTCTTTCTTCTGTGATTGTCTCGAATTGAAAAAACTGTTTGTGTATATAACAGGAACACACGCGACCCAATGATCCAATCCCCATTATATACTACAAATTAGTAAGCCCGAACACGCATTTGATTTGATTAGACCAATAACATACGCGCTATGAACAATAATACCAATTACGAGGACCAGAAGAAAGATGATTTATTAAATCATTTCGCTTTACATGTCTTCGACACCTTCGATCCACGTCTCTGGTTTGCGCAAATCGAAGCGCTATTCGAGTCGTATCGTGTTCGAATGCAACGCACACGCTACAGTTGCGTTGTCGCAATGCTTCTTACCTCCGTTGCCGGAGAAGTTGCTGATTTAATTTACAATCGACCTGCCGCAAATCCTAACGATAAGCTCAAATATGAAATTATCTTTCGAATTGGTTCCATCGATGAGCAAATCTCGCGAAAACTATTAATCAGTGCAGAACTAGTTGATCGTACACGTTCACAACAATTTTGCCTTTGATACAGTCACATGGGACACAAAAATTTGGCGAACGTTTACTACGACAGATCTTGCTGCAAAGTTTGCCGAATGATTTACACAAAGTTCTGTTTATCATGGAAGCAAAGGGTAACCTGGATAAGTTACCCCAAGTTGCGGATTGGGTCTGTGGCATTGTTTGTAACACATCAATCTGCACAGTCAGCCAACCAGATTCCACTAATTGTAATTCAATCAAAATTTTTTACAATGATATACATGGTTGTAAATAGCAGAACAGCACTGAAACAAACGTTGAAGAACTTCCCGCAGCATACAAACCAATATTTGAACACCAAATTGCACACCCGAACGCAAACGTCAGGCGTATGCAACTATCATCGCTGTTTCGGTGCGAAAGCTATTCATTGCACGTCCCTATACAGCTTAGAATCACATGATAATCAGGGTAACTGCGAAGCCTGCTAGTAGTTGCAGCAGCTCTGTCTGTCAGTACCACCAGCCGCTTATTTCACGCCACTGATGATTTAAAAGCGATGCATTTTCTGATCGACACGGCAGCCGAACTGAGCGTTATCCCACACACAAACTCAGAACGATGAAACCACACTTCATTGAACCTACAAAGGTCCAAGAGTACTCGAATAACCTCATCGACCTTGGTTTGCGACTCAACTTTTGATGAATTTTGAATGCTGTCGACGTCGAAGCCCCTATCCTGAAGGCGGATTTTCTCTCACATTTCAATCTTTCAGTCAACATGAGTACTCGAAAACCTGATGAAAATGTCACAAATATTAACGTCATCGGCCAATTGTGTAATCCAATAATATAAACTATTGGAGTTCTGATTCGCGATACTGCAATCAAGGAATTTTCGTATATTTTCAAACCCTGTGCACACGACACTTCTCTGAGGCACGACATCAATCATCAAATTTTAACCTGTGGAACCCGGTTTTGAGTATGCGACGCAGGCTGGTACCTTAC
Organism: Atriophallophorus winterbourni; assembly: GCA_013407085.1. NCBI lineage: Eukaryota > Metazoa > Platyhelminthes > Trematoda > Plagiorchiida > Microphallidae > Atriophallophorus > Atriophallophorus winterbourni. The sequence continues at coordinate 13,168 of JACCGJ010020104.1, forward strand.
AAACTCTAAGTTGCCAAACGAGAATTCGAACATATGATGGAACTTAGACTAATCCTTCCATCAAATTCACCTCGGGCCATACTTCTTTATATGGTCGAAAACAACAGCCCAGACGCCACGCCTCCATGTGGTGATTAACGTGCTTTGAATCGTGATCCAAATAATAACTACATCTGCGAACAATATGTTGAAACGAATCTTTAACCAGCTTGGCTTTCCAAAAGACTATTGTCTCAGACAATGATACCCTATTCACCTCCACATCGTTCGAATTCTTCGGTCGTGCTCAGAATATTCAACCGATACGATCTTCGCCGTAGCACCACAATCAAATGGATAAGCTGAGTGATTTTTTGACAAATTCAAACGCGTCCTAATAAAAGCACGATAAATCACGAATCCGCACTGGTAAGAACGTAAATAGTTTTATTCACTTTATACCTAATAGTTATTTAGATTTTTATTTTCATTCAACTATAATTTATCCTTAACCCCATTAGTAATTAACTTTTACGCCTGCGGGCCACAGTGTCACTTGAACTTGACCGTGTTCACTTGTGTTAGATTGATGTGCACACACCGTATTAGACAAATCGAGTACAGATCCTGGTCATGCCTACGAGAGGTGAAACACAGTAGACTGTTTAGCAGTAAATTCAAATCAGTGGTGGTATGTTGACTACAATTAAGTCTTTATCACAAGTAAACAGTTACCGAAAAATGCACTATCCGACAACGCACAAATGTTTTTTTTTCTTTTGTGAATATTTAATGGGTCCCAAACGCATTATAATCAAATAAATCAACGTTTTAAATCCATATATTTGACAACTATTGTATGCATTTTATCGGGTGGGGATAAAAACCGGAATTAATTGATTCACATGATTTTAGATCAACGCGTTGCAGCTGGCGAAAATTCGGCCATTTATCAATACTTTCGGGTTATCGATCTAATAATAACCGCGTTTGCTGGTTTAAATTTTGTTTCCGCGATCCTCAAATTTTCAAAATTCCTTCATTTTGTGAGTTCCTCGATTAAATGTGCAAAATGATACAAAATTCTTTTTTGCATTTATTCTAGCTGCGAGAAAGGTTTTTGAATATATTCAATGCGAAGTGTGCCTGCGTAGGGCTCATCCCAAATGCTTTGGACTGTCGCCAACGCACTCAAAGGCCAATTTAGCCCACCGGTGGCTTACATGTCTATGTGCAGACTGTATAATGTCCGTAGAAACCTTTGTTCAGGAGCTGGAGCGTCGGAAGTACGTCAGCGTTTTCGTCAACGTCCCTCTCTAAAGCCCAAAACCTTTGATGAAGTAGCTGAGTCCGTGGTCTCGTCTGCCTTCAGACAGCATAACATTCCCTTAGACCACAAAAAGAGAAACCAACGCCAAACTCCTGTCCTCCGAAATCTTCCTGGAAGCAAATTAAGGCAAACCGAGAAGGTCATACTGGCCCAACAAATGAGGTTTGCGTACATACCCGGGAAATCCATATACTTGGAAAGTGGTTTCTGAGTTTCGAGCTAGAAACCAAGGTAGCTCAACACGGTCAAGAAATGTTCTAATCTTGACGCAGGTTTTGCCTCTTATTCGAGATTCATAGGCTTGCAAGAAAAGTGACCGCGGGAATGTCACCGACCTACTTCGTGATGCAAGCATGCACCCATCTACTCCGCTGAAGCGAGTTCCTAGTGTCGGCAAGCAGAGAAATCCCCGAGCCGAGGCATCTAGCAGATTGCCACGGCATATTGTAGTCGAGTTCGCAAAGCATTGTAATCGAGACTACTTTTTCTCAAATTCTTGGAAACTTTAACTATTTGTGGTTAAGTGCGTGGTGGAACCTGACACCTTGCTCAAAAGAAAACTTCTAGTCCAATCAGAGCTAGAAAGTCGAATTTAGGTTTAAATCATATCGCAACTTATTCGCTCTTGAAGCGAAACTGAGTGAATGACTGTAGTGTGACGATGACGGTACCTCAAGATATTTTTACTCCACCATTGAAGAGCGCCATCGTCGTGCTATATACCTTTGGGGAGGATCGTGGTTAAGCTGTATTGACTCGCACCAAGAAGATAATACTGAATGCTGGTAACTGTCATTCGTTTCAAAAACGAATGCTTAAACCCCTGATGGAATAATGCTAGCCCAATACGCGAAACTGCCTCGGGTGTCATGTTCGAGTTAAAAGTGCTCTTAAGTAGCAATAACCACATGCGTCCGGCCCCATATAATAGCGCTCTTCTGATCTATACAAATGCTTGTACCATTATTATTATAATATAATGCTAATAGTTTATTATCGGTGAACCAAGGCATGAAATACATTATCAAGTTCTCAAAATATTTACATCAAAATAATGGGATTAATTTAATGGCGAAACTATCAAATTCAGAAATACACAATTGTAAATGTTAGTCAACATTGGTAGGAAAATGTTCTAAAACATTCAATAATAATGAGACTTTATTTAGATTGAATAAGAACAGAAAAAGTACAGTGCATGATGATGAGAAATACAAATGTACCAAAAAATAAAGCAAAGTATTATATTGTTATTCCGTATAAAAATGGTAATCAGAATTAATAAAAACGTAGAAATTAAATTAAATCAATCAGTAGGTATTGCAAAATAGGCAACTGTAGGAAATCGATCTATGACGTGTTGTCCAGACGCATAAATTTTTGCTGTCATAATTTGTTTCAACTCCGCGTGAAGTAAATCCTTTTAAATCCATTTTTTAAGTTTTAACTAAAATTTACCTACGAGTGCAATATCACTGAGATTTACTTAGGATAACTTTTGCCAACTAAAAGGACATGGAGATTGTCCTACTAATTTCGCATTTGCTCCGAGCACAAAGTTACTCACACCACCGTTTATGTTATGAAGTACATTGCTGGGAAAGACAACGAACACCGAATGGTTGGGATCAAGCAGCATCAAGGAGTATTATTCTGCTCCACGTTCCAGAAAATACAGATGCCACAACGGTTTATGAAATTAAAAAGTACGATCGTAAACAATAGTCATTTATTGCCGAGACTATAGGTTGCCCAAATTCTGTAGTCGTCGACACATACAGAATTCCTTGTTCGCCTAACTATCAAGGAAAGGGCTCAAATCCACCTAAGGTTATATTTTTGTCAAGTTGCATGGCACATGCTGCCGATTTCAACGAAAACTATAGACAAACATATTACATGAAAACGTTATATTGTGCAAACCCAGAGTCGTTGCTGTTGTTAAACTGCAGTGTTTCAATGTAAAATCATCCGAGACAAATACATAGTGGCCAGCAAAATTATCTCAACTTGTTCCAAAAAATAAAAAATTTCGATGTCGACAGCGTCAGATCAATAACTATTGTTACTAACTCATTGTTACTTACTGAAAGCTCACTGAAATGTCTCTATACGAATACCCAAAGCTTATTTAATAAATTAGCCAAACTAACAGAGCACTTCAAATGATATTATCCTGACCTCGTCGGTGTTACTGTAAACTTGGTTTCAATTTTGCCTGACTGAAAGCAAACTGTCGATCCCCAACAATTTTTTGAAACTCGTAAATATTTATGGTAGAAAAATGATTAAGCTTAACAATAACCATAGGATGACATGTATATAGAATAAAATTACAAAATCTCTGAAAAATCAATCTTGACAGTCACATACCGCATGGTTAGTCATATATTCATCTAGTTTAGAAGCGGAAACCGCAACAGATTCCGTCCGTTTGAATTCTTCAGGCAAAATATTCCAAGTGAAACAAATACTCCTGAGAAAAAACGACGAATATCCAATTGAGAATGCGGAATGCCTAAAGCTTCTGATTGTTTTCACGTTCGAGTAAAGTCATTTGGCAAGTGTTTAGTGAGATGGTTTTCAGAATGCAAGAATTTGAATGCCAAAAGTAGGTCACTCTGTATCCGTCGTTGGGTAAAATTGTGTAGATTAAGTTATAACATGTGATCATTGCAATGCAAATTTCTGTATCGGGAGATCAACTTTGTCGCATGATGATAAATCCTGTCCAGCAGTTCGATTTCCTTTCTCGCCATGGTGGCCAGGCTTGGATGGATTATACCATAACTGGACGTACGTAAGTAATAATTGACAAGGGTAAGGTTTCGGTCGTGAAAATCCTGAATATCCTTTTAGAAGACTTAAGATACGGCAGGCTTTATTGTACACCGTCAGCAATGATGTCCAAGCTTAAAGTTAAGCGGCACCCAGATACCGAGATCTTTTACTGTGGTGGTCCAGACGAGATCTTGCGTGCCAAGCTGATGCGTGTGGTGCAGAGATTTTTGAAGCCGAAGCATTTCACATTTCGCAGGGTTAAGTGGCAACTAATTTGACTGGGACCAACGAAATTAGGTGCACACATCCCGTTTCAATGCCATACAGTCAATAACAGACCTGACACTTTTCAATATTTTTATATCTTCGGTAAAATAGTATCAAGTTACATCCAATATGCTCTACATCGTTTATATACACCAAGAATAGAAGATGTCCCAGCTCCGAGCCTTGCAAAACTCGAATTGTGAGGTCTGTTCTTCTAGAAGAAGGTGATGCCAACGCGAACATGATACTACGATCTCCCACGAAACTTTGGTGGCTCTATACTGTAATGAACGTCCTTAGTGCATTAAGTTTCACGATCTCAACCTCATATCAGAATATACATTTCGGTGTAGCCCTCAAACGAACCTAGGACTCTTATAAGGAGACCCATGTTGTGTTTAGCTTTGCTTGCAGTGAGTCAAAATTGCATTGAGTTTCCTAAGTCAGATTGCATAATCACGCCTAAATCTTTTTCGGAGGAGGCGGGTTTAATAACAGTACGACCTAGATAATATTCTTTGCTCAACTTTCTGTTGAGCGAAAACAAGCTGTATTTCGATGCATTCAGTGGCATTTCGTTGTTTAGGGACCAGGCTCAAATCATATCGAGATCCCGTTGCAGGTTCTGCGTGTCAGCTGTGTAGTTTATCTTGCACCAAAGCTTTGCGTCATCAGCGAAAATGATCACCGACGAATGCACTACAGTATGCAAGTTCTGGAAACTTCATCATGCATATCATGCCTTGGTTCACCGAGAATCTATTATTATTATTATTATTATTATTATTATTATTATTATTATTATTATTATTATTATTATTATTATTATTATTATTATTATTATTATTAATATTATTATTATTAATTTTATTATTATTATTATTATTATTATTATTAATATTATTATTATTATTATTATTATTAT
>JACCGJ010020105.1:0-15154 GCA_013407085.1 Atriophallophorus winterbourni
ACGGGAGTGGGGCATTTGCCTTGTCGCCTGAGTGGCTGCGTGGTTGACGTGAATCACGTTAATTTCGATAATGTTTTTAAGGTGAGTGGGGTATTCATATTTTATAGTCAGTATCACTCGCTTTCTAAGCTTCTTTGGAGGGGAGTGGGGAGCCTCATGTTTTTTTCAAATCGTTCTCGTCGCTAGTTCACGGAAACCTCTCCCGAGTTTGTTGCGCGATGGTATATTTTTGTCAGCAATATTATATCCTTTTCACCACGGAGTCCAAGCTTGTATGATTTTCCAGGTTGGAATTATATAGGCGTTCATGATGCTGGCAAAGTTCCAGGCAGAAGTTTGAAGATCCGTCGCAGCATCCTAGAAGCTTCGAAGCACGCTGTAATAATCTCACATGCAGGCTTGTTCTTCAGACTGCCGCCATACCTCGACTCAGATCCCTTTTCCGAGTCTGTCCAGCTCAAAAAAGTCTTGCCCAAGTGATACTGGTCACTGGAATGGCTTACCAATTTGTAGGCACCTTGCTTTTTGGATATTGAATGGCAAATTAATTCCGTACCGACCATTCGTGTAAGCATTCTAGATCACGTGCAGCTGTCACCGTCCGGCAATGGGTTTTTTAATCGGGGCCAAGTTTAATGTCATCAGCGAACAGTATCACCTTGCATGCGAGCGTCTCCCTGTAAGTCTTGATGTTTTTAGCCAGAAAGTCCTGCCCGAGGACGGAACCTTGCGGGACGCACTAGAGCAGCACTAGCCTGTGATTAAACAATTGTTCGTGGCAGCTTATCAACGGTGCTACAAGCTCAACAGTGTTTATAATGTTCCACGGTTTTCAAATCATGCGGATTCATCATCGCAATTGCACACTACCTAGATTCAACATCACGACCATTCGTATGTTGCATGATGGTAAATGAAGATCTTCGTTCATGGGTAGAGTTACACACCATCTACGTGTGTGAGGACGTATTTCAACAGGTTGGCAGTACGAAACTTATCCAACAGTGGCTGGCATTCAGACGCAACGTTTTACCATTCTTCCTCTGTTTCAAGCGCATGCGGATCCTGATCCTACTGTCCTTACCTGATGAATGATTGAAAGTCTGCGATTATATTTGGCATTCAACGTGGTGTAATTACTTTATTGTAACGAAGCACAGCTCCAAAAACTACATATTTCACTTATACACGGTCGCTGCGAACAGTGTGGTAGATTTTATTATGCTCAAATAGCGGTAAATTTAATTTTATCATTAAGCGACCATCACTAGTCCATCGGCCTCAAGGGATCCATGTGCCTATGAATTTAAATGAGGTAAAATGGGTTTTATTACTTTTTTGACATAACTTGTGAAATACTTAACCGAAAGCGGAAAATGTTTCCTGCATTTCTCAAATAAAAATTTCAAGAATTATTATTTCTAAATGAGTTGTTTTGCGAATATTTTCAATCGGAATATAAGGCTGATTGTAAATATGAAATTTTTTACGAAATCGTTCAGAGTTAAAACATCGGTTAAATTTTTATGCTGATCAGATCACACAAAATTACGCTTGGGCTACCGACAAAGATGATGATGACTGAACATTTCAGGCACACTATAATGCCGTACTTTATCGAATTCTTCCATTAGTAAATTTCGTTTGCGGAGTATCGATATCCCATACGAAGTTCACGCGTGTACTCTCCTGTTCCAGCAGAAAAAAAGTGGAAAAATACCTTGGATTATTGATTAATTGGAAGCTGAAAAGCACAGTTCGTCAACAGAATGTTTACAAACAGACCAAGATGTGTTACAAATCTTCTGATGAATGTTTGAAAGGGTTCTTGTCAGAAACGCGGTAAAAGATAGTGGACTTCTGCCTTCGATAGTGGCTGCGGTATGCCATTGCGCTCTCTGATCAAGTTCATTGTTGTTAGCCTCCTTTAGTCGATGTCTACCGTGGATGTACATCACAATCGCATGATTTTTCCATGTTACACAGCTATTTGAATGACTAAACAACATAATTCTGGGGGAATAATCTCTCCCACAGCGCTTGCAAACATAGGCAGAACTCGGTCATTGGGCGTGAGTTGCACGCCACGGTCGTGATCTGCGCTCAACAGCCGTGCTGTGTCTGCTCCTCCCATCTTGCTGACGCCGCTTTACATAATGCCTTCATGTGAGCGTAAAGGCAATTCGTTCCTGTTGCTTTCATATCTCTTTTAACAACGTCCTTGTAGCGCAAAGTGCGGTCCGCCAAAGTGTCGACTTTCCTACTTGCAACTCACCATAGAGCAAGACTTTCGGGAATCAACATTTTTCCATTCTGTAAGACGTGGCCAAGCACCCGCTTGTAGAACCCGCTTTTGAAGCACTTCATCTTAGTCCACTCTGGTCCATCCACGATATGACTTATGATAACAACGGATGCTTTTTTAGAATGTAACCATCAGCTTCCTTTGTGTCTTGCGTGGGGGTCGTCTAGGTTTCACTGCAGTATATTAAACCATTTTAGTACGACACGCGGCTGTATAACCAACATTTTTTGTTTTCACTGTCAACTTGCGTTTACCGCTAACACGATCAAGTTTATTATATACTACAAAAGTAGCCTGGACCTTGTATTATTCCCTGTGTTATCCATGATGGCGAATGAGGGTGCATAATATTGTACCTTTACAATGGACACGACCGAAGTCGCTTGATTCGATATGCGCGTCGTGGCGATAAAGTGACACGTACGCCTGTGTTATTCATCTACATCAAAAGTTTACTTATAAATTGAAGGCTTTATTTCGGCCGTGCTATCTTTTTGTGATTTCCTGCATAAAAACGTGATTGACCGTATGTTCATAACGGTCTTTGAAGCAACATAGCATCTACATATATCAAAGAACGTCATTCATTAGCCATAGTGTTTATATACAAATTTTTCGCATTTTCATTCATACAGTAATCCTCTGATGTAGTGGAACGTTTGCTTATTAGAGCACGAATACTTCAATCCATGAAAATGTTTTCGAATTTAGCGGTCAAAGTCTTATTTCTATCATCCAAAAACATTCCTATATTTGCTTAATTTGGATCGAATCTCAAGTGTTCAAGTGTTCAAGTTTCAAGATTCAAGAACTTATGCTATAAAACCGTGACGATGTAAAATACCATTGGTTATTCTCACAAGGACAATAAATACATAAACAAGGAAGATAGATGGTTTTTAGTTTGAAAGAATGTCATGTGTTTCCTTGTTAGGAGAAATCTCGGTGAACTTGCAAATTTAAAGAATACTCTACGACCAATAATCAAGACTAAAACAGTTGAATTGAATAATGGAATACGCTCGAATTCACCGCCACAGAGTGCGTTTAAAAAAGTTAAATTACGCGACACTGAAGTGATACTTAGAAAGGCCTTGAAGCAGAAACCGTCTACGTCGAACGCTCCTTTGGCCAAAGCTGTCACGAAATATACTTCGCTTAATGTTATCTGCACCGATTCGGCACCAATTGAAACGCCCCCGGTGGTACAAAAATCATACAGAGAAATGCTTTTGCGGTCGACCTCCGCTGCACAATCTGAGCCAGGCACACAAAACCTAAATCAAAAAGCCTCACATTCTATGAAGAATGACCGGACACGCGACAAGCATTCTCATTCGTTAAGCGTAATATGTACGAATGTTAAAGAGTCCGGCGAGAGCTTGTTAGATAGAAAACACAAACATGACCTCGATATATGGTCTCAAATTTTTCAACAATTGCAAATTGTGCATGTTACTCCTGACAAACTGATTCGTCTAACTCGCCATTCCACCTCACCTCATAGTGATCAACCTCGGTTACTAAGAGTCACACTGAAGTGCGAGGCTGATATCGAAAACATACTGCTAAATTCGTACCGACTAAAGACGGATCCGACTTCTAATTGCCGGATATATCCTAATGTGCCATGGTTGTGCAATAGTTGTCATCCAATGGTACGTGTAAAGCATTAGCTTTTTATCACCATAAATCTTGATTCTTGATTCTTGATTCAAATAAGTTACATAAACGGGATATGGGGTGTAAATTAATAATTATGAATATATCCAGTTTGTTCCTGAAAATCCTTTCAACGTCTGACGGTAAGGCGTTCCAAAAGAAACAACCGCAAACCGAAAAGAAGAAGCGATGGCAGTTTCGGTGAGAATGTGGAATATCCAATGTCGATGATTGAGTGCGTGTAGTGTTGCTCGAGCGGAGACAAAATATATGTTTGGAGGATGAATCTTTAAGCTCGGTGTTATATAGGTGAGGATTAAATCAAATAAAATCTGTCTGCGAGTCAGTGTATCTTAATGAAGATGCATCAGCCAATCCTTATCAGAAAGGTCTCGAAGGCAGCCCACCATTTTAGTTGCACTCTGTTAAATTCTCTCAAGCATATTGATGTCCTTTTGTAGCCATGGTTTCCAAGCTTGTAACGACTAATCCAGCACGGGTTAATATACGTATTTAAGAGCAAGGGGAATGTTTCAAGGGGAAAAAGTCCAAAAATACGTTGGACAATACCTAGCATGCGGCTAGCTCGGTTTTACACGGCTTAAGATTGCATGCTGTTCATCAGACTCCCCTGATCCAAATTCCAAAATCCTTCCCTTTTGTTGTCCATTTCAGATTTTGGGATCCAAGGTTGGTAGTTAATGAAACTTCTTTATCTACCTGCAACATGTTGCACTTTCTGAAGTTAAATGGAAGCTGTTCAATATATCCAAATCGCTATGTAAGCACAAAAAGTCCACGCATGACGTGATTCGCATACAAAGTTTAGCTTCATCCGCTGTGACGAACCCTGTAAGATACCGCTATTGGCTTTAATATGCATAGACATCACACCATCGATACGTACAGTTGGCTTGCGATCCAGAATGTAGCTTCTCAGTGAGGTTAAAAGGCATTCATTTATACCAAACTCCTACACCTTTCTCAATAGTATAGAATGGTACACGCGATCAAACACATTTGATATGTCCAAGTATCACGCACGCACGCAACCACCCTCATCTATTAACAGCATCCAGTCGTTCATTGCCTCCAGTCGGTTAATCAAGCAAGAACTTTAATTTAAAAATACATGTTGCTCTTTGGAAAACCATTTTTAAGTTTCGAGATTACGCACGATTTTTTCAAGCAAATCGCTCCATAACTTTTAAGATCACTGGAAAGATTGTAACAGGGTGGTAATTTGCTGTGTCATAACGAGTGCCAACTTTGTAGATGGGTGGTATGATATTTTAAAACGACCGTTTAACCTTCTCTATGAATAAGGCCTGGCAGCAAGCGCTACAGCGAATTTGATATCATTAAAAGGTTTGCGACATGGTGATTCTTGAAGCATTTTCCCCTCTTCAGTTAAGCCTTCCGATTCTTATTCACAATGTGCTTATTCATTGATTGAAGGAAATAGTGTAATGTAGAGAGAACTGGAGTAAGCGCGTGAGTGTTTCATGCTTTGCAGCTTTACGAAGAACAGAATAATCTTTTCTTGGGTGACAATATCTCCAAATAGTGCTCACAGCTATAAGCAGTGCTCGGTCGATCTTTGTCAGTTGCACGCTGCTGGCATGATTACCGTTCAGCAGCCAACATCTGTATTTGCTCTTCACCTACTTGGACAAGACGCTTTACACAGTGCCTCCAAAGTGAGCGGTTGAGATCAAGTTCTTCACAACACTTAAGGTCAATGACGAGAGCTTTCTTATCTCATTTACAAACGTATTTAAACCGCATGTGCGGACGACTTTCTCATTTTATCTCAAAAAAGAGTAGATCTTTTGAAATACCACCATTTTCTATTCTCTACATACGACACAGTCAGTGTAGGAGGTGGTGTCTTAGTAGGGTGAGCATGCTCTGAATACCAGCTTTAGAAATCACTTCAGCATTCGTTAATTTTCCATCCACGATATTTTCAAGATACGACGGATGCATTGTAAAACGAAAGCGTTCAGCTTTAGTTCGTGTCTTGCGTGGATTGTCCCGGTCTCATTGCACATGTAATTCCCTGTGTTTTTGGTAATTGGTCAACGTACAATATATGTCGATTTCACAGAGACTGACAGTGTCATTCGGGTTTGATAAAGCTGATAGTTTGTGAGTAAACTCCAGAAAAGGAGCAGTCGCTGTATCCGAATACAAAATAATCCTGGTTTTTGTTTTGTGAGGTTCGATAAGATCTAATACAGTAATCTTGGGTGTATGTGTACTTGTTCTGCACTCGAAAATATGACCGGAAACCGTCTGGTCCGCTAACACTAAATTTTACTAAGGCTGCACTTTTTTTACGGTTGTGAAGTATAAAGAAGAACATTACTGAGCTGAAGGATGTGTTTTCATTTAGAACATCAGTCTTGCTAAAACATTTTATCTTATTCGTCTCGAGATGATTGTCTCAAATGGATGTTGTTGCTGAACAATTGAATATGTTGTTATTATTATTATTGCCAATAAAGCGTTTGCATTCAATGAATTCCATTTAATGCACTTCTCAGTTAAACTGAGAGAACGAAAAAGAAATACTCCATGCTTTTGACATGACTTGCGTCAGCAAAGCGAATTTCTTTGTAAAAAAGAAACTAAAAGGTCCATGCTTTCTGAAAATGTTTGTATTATTGGATGCTCATCTATAAGTGCACATAATTTTGAAGAGTAGGCACCGGTTCTTAGCAGTAATTGATTTTGTATCTAGGAATGATCATGCTACCGGGCCGCTTTATGCAAAAAGTGAAGAGCTTTGATTCTTTATTCATTTTATTGAAAGATGATTGCTTCTGCTTTGTAGCTAGTTAAATTTTATCTGATGTGCTCATTAATTGGGCCACATGTGATAAAAAGTGACAAAGTTTTCCAAGGTCAGTTGTAAGTCGTGGATGGTCAAAGTGACTAATGCTGAAGTGCTTTTAATAGCTGGTCTACATTCATGTTCACCCTACTACGACAGCACAGCCTGCGGTGACTTGGCCACGTCGACGTAATGAAAAATGGTCGTATTGACCACGCAAGTTAGGAAGAACTTGCTCTCGACCGCTAGCATTTCAGGCATTGTGTAAATTGTCACCTACAAGTTGAGAGGAGCCGATACAGCTCTTGGCTGCTGAACGCAGATCAAGCCGCCGGCGTGCAACTGACGCCGATCGACTGAGAACTGGCTATCGCTGCGAGTGTTGTGGGATAAATTGTTCCTCCAGAATTGTACTGTTCAGTCATTCGAATAGTTGTGTATCATGAAAAAATTAAGCGATTGTGATGTACATCTATGGAGGCCAACAGTAATAACAATTCTCTTCGATTATGTAATCTTATTCTGGCCATACCCACGAATTACAGCAATAGTCATAATCTTATGCGAAGTTGTTATCAAATAAAATAAAAAATCGAAAATAATCAGGGTAAAAAATAACTGTATATTCGATGGGTTTTGAGCGTTCAAACTGTAAAAAGATAATAATGACCGTGGGAAAACAGAAAGGTTCCCCTAACCACCTGATCTCTCGTTGTAAATAAATGATAAAGATGGTCCTTCAGCTATCGCAATTGATTTTAAAGGAGTTTGAAAAAAGCTGAGTTTGGTAAAAGTCATTCAGTCTGTGCAATCAAAAAATAGACCAAAATTACTCGATAACGTTTTTTTTACAGATACACCAAGAACTTTTATTTAATTTGACCAACGGTTTAATATTTGAACCACGGACGACACTAATTGATCTTAAGCATTTTGGTCCTCAACTAACTTGTGATATACTTACATATATTTTAGCACATGTTGATCGTACCAACCTTATCCAACAGCGGCTTACAAGGTTAATTTATTTACTATTATGTTTGTCACCAGTCACTCGTGACAAGCCCCTTGAACTATTCACAAAGTTTTATCACGACGGTTCATATCGGATGAACTGAACTCTTATTTGAGCTCATCAGCTGTGCACATCCTCAGTTTCGGGTGAAATTCGAACACCCGACCCTCACCATTTTAGTCCCACGCCTTACTACCTGGGCTACCATTCACCGTTTGATCGTTCGCAATTAAGCGTTTATGAATCTTTTTCCAGATTGGCACATTTGAGTTGCTTTGTTCTCCAAACAGATCTCCGTGTCAGGTCTTCCCATGGGATACAGTGTAAGATAATACTTATTAGATCAACGCTCACTGAACCTAATATTACTGTCTCCACCTGATGAGGAAAACAGCTCAAAACCGGTAGTGGTATGTAAGTTCGGGGGATGTGAGCAGCACATTACCGATTAGATCTGTTTACCAATAATCGGATCCTGATCGTACTGTCCCTGATGTGTGCAAACAGGATGAAACCAGCCGTGGGGTGTATGTGATTGAAATGCAGCAATATAGCATTTTTCTGTATCATATATCTATTTTAAATAATAATTCTCGTGACATGATAAAACCGACAAAATGATGAATGCAAGACCTATTATATGAGTAAAAGAAACACGTCCGAAGACAACATTGAGATACAATCTTGTAGTAATTATATTCTAAATTCATCTTTTTTCAGATCACATTATTGTTTTGCTTTATAAACATTCCGTCATTCGCTGAACGATTTCATCTAGAGACGTATTCCTTTCTCCTATCATCCGAAAATAGTTGCGGCAGATAAAAGTGGTCAGATTTTTTACCGCTTCGGTGAGTACAGGCTCAAAAATATGACAATATGGAAAAGCTATGAGATGATAGCTTGATTTGTCATAATAATTAAATCAACTAATTGAGTTTATACTTCGGATATTGATAAATTTTTACTGCAAATATTTTATTATTAATATTCATTATATTAATTGAATCAACATCTAAAGTGCCAGAAAATTTGATTTTTTATATTTAAACGTTCTTACACATGAGCAAGAACCTACTTGTGGCGTTCACTTCTACCTTAACATTAATAACTCTCGCAAAACGATCAAATTTTAGTAAATATTTTAACTAAAATTTCTCGTTTTGTGAGTAAAAGATATAAATAGAGCAAAGGATGTCCGTGTCATTACTACACATCAACCTCTACAGTCGATGCATATGAAAAGTAAAGTGTGAAGCGTGAATGTGTTGAATATCAAGCATTACACGGTAAAGAAACGTTTGGAGAAGAGATATAAAAGCTCTTGGTATTGACCCGGCGAGTCGGGAATAACTTGCTTTTGACCGCTCACATTGGAGGCATTGCGTAAAGCGTCGTCTGTGAGATGTGGAGGAGCGGATACAGCTCTTGGCTGCTGAACGCAGATCACTTTCTCACTCACTCTCTATCACTCCGCCCGGCTGCAACTAATTCAATGAACGATTTCCGACTTTCCGTTTCCACTCGCTGCGTGAGGGTTGTTTTTCCTCCTGAATCGTGGACTGGTTTAGTCATTCAAAAAGCTGTAGAACATGGAACATCAAGCGATTGTGAGGTGCCTCCATGGCGATATCGACCGAAGGATGCCAACAACAACCACAACACGGAAATCTATCTATGTCACTTATAGTGTTGAAAAACTGCTCGATCGACGTCGAGTTGTTCAATCTATTATTAAAACCACAAACTAATCGTTTTTCTGGAAGCGGGTATTGTTGATAACCTTTTAATTTTTGGATGAATATATAACGCGTAACCACAACTGTGTATGACAGGCCATGACAAACTCTAAATGTTTTAAAGACTTTAATTTTGATATTAGGAGATTAGATCATACAATATACATATTGCCTGTATTTGCTCCGGTAAAGTTAGACATTTACCGTGGAACGTGAATTTCGAATACATTTTACCTCAGAAGTGACTCACCGGATGCTTCAGTATCATCTATACACATTCTGTCTCCAATTGCATCAAATGAATGTTTGATATTCGGTGAATTTAAATCCAATAATTGACAGAATGTTCCATTGCATTGAAATGATCGCATCTCATATAAGATTCGGTCGGCTAGAGTGATTTTACTCCCTTTGTTTTGACTCTCAATCAAATATAAGTTGAAAACAAAGAAAATGACTGTGCACAGAACGAAAACTAAAATGAAGATACATCTTCGATGACTACTGTCGTAGTGATTCCGGTTGGAGGTTTCCGAATAATGGTTGCCTGGCATTTCAATGGATTCGGCTTTATTTTTCTCAATTTGGAGGTATATTCAGCTTCCTCCGTCATTAAAGTCGTGAGAGAATATATTGATCTGTTGTACCATGTTCGTTTCATTTAACCATCCAGGAATTTTCGTCACGATTTAACAAAGTTGAACGTCTGTATGGAAGAGGTTGACATGTTTTCATTGATATTTTAATTACAGTTTTCGAGAACACCTGCAAAGTATTACATATCTCATAACATAAGAAGATTTACAAATGTAAGATGCGTTAATTCATAAGATTTATGGAAATAATAAAGGTTTTATCAAAACACATTTCCAATTTGATTTATCGTTTATGACTTCCCACTTCACAGGTTTTTGTAATGATTTAGAAATGAGATTGTTTATAATTCGTGTACGTGAATAACGCTTTTTTCTTCTGTATTACTTTGTGTAATAATTCCCTGTTAATCAAATGTAACAAGAAAAAATATGGCTGAAACAAGCATACAAAATAACATTATTTAATTAAGTTTTAAACATTCAAGTCACTGGTGGGTGAAGCAAACGTGACTAACATGTTCAATCTCGTGTGCTTGCACACATGTAAATGATTAAAACCAATGGAAATCAAACAAAGTCTCACGTTCGCAAGCAGCAATTTCACATTCTTTTCAAGACCCGTTTTTTACTGCTTGTACCCACCTAATACGGAAATATTTAGACCTGGTGTGTGTGATAGAAACTCATGAAAATACGGGCTATAGTTCAAGCCAGTGGGTTTATTCTCTCTTCTTGTGTGTGGACACATGATTGAACAGGTTGGTAGTGTCAACCTTATCCAACAGTAGCTTATAAGTTTAAAATTTGTTAAACATTGCTCTACTTTTGGAGGGCATGCGATTCACAAACGCACCGCCCCTACACAATGAGTGAACACAGCACGAAATGGTCGTTCAATGTGTGTGATGGAACTGCATACAAATATGGAATAATGAAAATGTGTTTCATTACATTTGAGTACGTAGATGTTCCGCATTTCAAATTATTGTAAAGCAAATAATACAGTCTCACATGATTAAAGATCCCCAGAGACAGTATTACATCTATAGCATTGAGGCGATATGGAGGCCTTTACTATCACGCATCATAGTAAGCCTTACACGTCATTCCACTTGATAACAAACAAGGTTCAGAAATCACTCCAAGAATATACTAACGGCAAAACCACCAAGAAAGACGGTTTTGGGACATATCTCGAAGCGTATCTAACCAGTGCGATATCTAATCGCTGCAACCCCAGCCTGAATGATGAACTGCGCTGACTTTTGGAAAATTATTGGTAAGTATTTTTCAGTAATTTTATGATAATCTGATGAATTAGTTATTTGAATCCATTGGTCATAGTTAAATTTTTTAGGACAATTCCGACATCACGAAATCGAGAGAGCAGATTGGTAAACCCATGCGGATCATTACATTTATATGTATTGATAAATAAAATTCACTTGTTAGAAGTGAACTCTTCAGATTACTTTCAATAGAAAAATTTCGAATTATTTTGTCGTTCGATAAAAGGGAAACAGTATTAGTTCCATCGTTTCTAAAAATAAAATATAACCTCTTAACGCATATTACGTATCAATAAACAATTTTGGGCTAATATACAATTCCGTCCTTCTATAAAATGTACCTACAATACAATATTTTGGAATTTCTTCCAATTTAGGTAGTGTGTACACTATAGTTAAAGGGGTTTTTAGTTGTTTTTCCAAAACAGTCAGTTTTTCGTCTTGTATTTCAAAGATTTTGTTGTTACCCAATCATCGATATTACAGGTTAAGTTCATTCTGTTGAGTCTATCTAAATCAAATTTAAATAAGAGTGATGGTTATGTTTAATAATAAAATAGTATGTATTAATACAATAATTATAATAAAGCAAGGAATACAAACCAATTTTTTGTTTTCAAAGTATAATTATTGCGTCACATTTTTTCATCATCACACTATATAAGTATGCGTCTCTAGATCTTAATCGTAAAACATGCAAATAAGTTTTCGAAACATGCACGTGAACATTGGTTACACGGCTAAAAAATATTATATATCAAGTATAACTTTCCTTACAACTTTACCACTATTTCAAGTCTCACTGAACCTTATTTAAGTGTCTAAATCCGAAAACGGCGAACAGACAGATACCAGGTCTGGTAAGTAAATGATGGGGTTGTGAGCACCACAGTATATGATACATCACAATTTTTAAAAATTTCATTTCATTATAATCGTTTATACGAAGATAGGATTCAGACGTAAATTTTCAGAGAATGCGAGTGTATAATTTATTTTCGAAAATTATGTTTTAAAAATCGGGAATATGGATTTACCCTAATAAGTGATTATGAATTAACCACAATAAAGTAGAAAGAAGAAAATATTATTTAATTTTTGAAAACATTTTATGACGTATGTAACGTTTTCTAGATCATTACTCAACACCTTTTTCTTAATATTAACTGAATAACAGTAAGTGGGGTGTTTTGTGAAGGAAGAGCATGCAAATGAATATTTTGTTTCATGAATATGGGTTCAACCCCATCAAACATGTGTTTATACACATGTAATTGAACAGGTTGGTCGTACCAGCCTTATCCAACAGTGGAATACAAGTGCTCCTTGTTCACCATTCCTCCATTGTTTCAAGCGCATGCGGATCCTGATCTTGCTGTCCCTACCTGATAAGTGCAAACAGAACGAAACCGGTCGTGGGGTGTTTTGTGACGTAAAAGCATGCAAATGAATATTTAGTATGTGAACTACATTAGTGCTTTTTTTCTCATTCTTCTTCTTCGTGTTAGCATAGTAAGTTAATCCTTCTTGTGATTTGTAGACAAATTCTTTGAAATAAAGAAAATGATTAGTGATGACCAAATCGACTTAAAAATTTGCAACAAACTGCTAAGAGACTAATATGACTTAAACCTAACCCCCTGATTCTGACTTGCACGAATGCGTTCTGTTTTTTGATCATCAGAGTTGACGATGTGAATTTCACAAACTTTTCAGATTTTCCAACTTGGTACAAGCTCCCCATCTTTTTCTGAACAAAAACATTATTAAAAGGTCGATCCGTAACACTCATAAGAATTTCGCGTATAAAAAGTTGCTACAATCGTCTACGTCCGTATTCAGGTGGATACATATGCAAGTCCTCAATTTGATTCTCATATGTAAACTAAATGCAACCTGTGCTCTTCTTGGTGTTTCGAAACTGAAGTTTTTTCGAGAAACCACATTCATCTCCGGATAAGAGTTAATAAACTAGCAGAACTTTTCAAGAAGGTATTTTAAATATGAGCCATAGAAACTAATGAATGACTGTCGGTCGATGTCAACCACGGATGCACATCTCAATCGCATTAATTTTCATGTTTTACAGCTTGTTAAATGATTAAACAGTCCGATTCGGCAACAACCATCTCTCCCGCAGCGCTTGCAACGATAGTCAGAACTCTGTTGTAGGGCGTCAGTTACACGCCGGCGGCGTGATCTGCGTTCAGCAGCCAAGAGCTGTATCTGCTCCTCCCTAGCTTGCAGACGACGCTTTACACAATGCATCTAATGTGAGCGGTCAATAGCAAGTTCTTTTCAGCTCGGTGTGTCAATGCGAATGAATATATCGAGAATGAGCACTGATAGCAATCATCCAACAACCCCTAGTCTCCGAGTAGTGGCATATGCATTCTTGCAAGTTTTCTTTTCTTTTTATGAGTCATCAAATAAAACCTTCAGATTTCTGAGCAATGTGAAGACTTGAATGAAAATTTTGAATCGATATCAAAAGATAAAGATGTAATTAAAGGAAATTCATGGTCTTATGGACTAAAAAGCATCAAGCTTAACGACAACAATATGATGACAACAATTGAAATGTGAATGCATGACCAAGATTTAGAATTAAATTGAGCAGTGTTCGGGCAACGAATATTTCAATAAAAATCCGTCAAATTTCATATTAAAATCATGCAACCTAGCGTAGTGAGCAACGCTAGAAGTTAAAGCGTTCCGGTTATTAGTATAATAATCAATGTATATAATGCAATCATAAATTGTGAATTTTTATGAGCCATTTGATACGATTTTCAAAAAAATAGCGTGCCTTATAAATCTTTTAGTTTTTATGACATTATTGACAACGTTTAGAAAAAATGCAGAAATTCGATCACACATTATAAACAACAACAACAACAAAGAATAATAATGTTACCGACATTTCATACTATTCTCCGAAGACGATTTATCAAATTAAAAAGTTTTCTAAACTTATTAACACGAACAATATAAGCATCATCAATTCGTTACTTGAATGCGTTCTTGGAACAAAATGTTTCGACCTAGAATATTACCTAGATAAAACAATTAAAATCATTTAGTGTACAAAAATTATGTCGAGCGTTGAAAATTCACTTTACCAAAGAGATGTGACAGAACTGTCATATCCGTAATTTTTTTGAACAACTTTTGTGGCGGAGGCTGAAAGAGGATAACAACAGAATGAAATATTTGAAGTTCTCCTTCTGAATCGAAAGCAGAAAGCAGAAATCACGTTTGAGCTTCATTACGGCAATAAACATAAGCGACTTCTGCCTTTCAAGTCAAGCTCTGAGAATAAAGGATAACCATAATATTAGTCCGGGAATTAGGTCCATTCATTTCAACAAATCTGATCCAACGCGCTTTTGAATTGCTGTTCTGCAGGTAGAGAAAGGAGCCATTTAGTTAGAGAGTTCCAAGTGATCACTATCCGCGTGGATAGCGTGCTCGCATTACTCAGCTTCAGCCGTCTTGGTTTCTGCAAATAAAGGTCATGCCCACGAGTCCTCCGGCGCACCCACAATCGGAATTTACTGGAGGAAATCGTTCCACTCACATTGACTGAGAAAATACGGCGTTGTGCAAGAGCAGTCAACCTCACAAAACCTCTCCCTTCAAAGTTCTAGGGGGTGAAGTTCCAGTAGCTGCTTTTATCCTTGTACGCGCGAGGGGACTCTCTCACTCA
>JACCGJ010020106.1:0-10994 GCA_013407085.1 Atriophallophorus winterbourni
TCTCTGGCTTCATTCCACATCGAATATGTTTCCACATTAAACAAATTCCACATTGAACAGCTTCAGCGTTATTGGCGACCTGTTTCGAACAAACCAGACAAGAATCCCCAGAGTGAGCAGCGGAGCCCCCATTCTCTTGAAGCTTCCTTGCAGTCGGTGCTGCATGATCTCCTTTTGCAGATTCACGAGTCGTAACCATGTTCACATCCGTTGAAAATAGAATAAAAGTTCTTGTAATAATCTTGAAATAGATCATATATCAACAACAATATCAAAATATCGCAAGGAGAAAACATCCACGTCTACCTTCAAAATTCAAAATTTATTCAATTGACTCTGGTGAAGAAATTTCAGTACGCCAATTAATGCCCGGGAGATTGAAGTCTCCAACAATAATAATGCGCTGCATTGCCCTTTTAGTACTTCCAATGTGTCAATCAGTAATTGGTCGTCTAATGATGAAGCAGTCGGGTTTCTTTAAGCACATGCTAGTGCCAGTCTTCTCCTAGCGACAGTAAGAAATACCGATGTTAGTTGGATTGAGTGAGAAGCAATCTTTATCGATGTCTTACTACGAGGAAGATCTTCGTTTATCATAATTGCCACTCCCCCTCCCGAAGCACAAGTATCCCTATCCTGAAGATAGATGGCATACTTAGTTGCTACAAATGACGGAACATGATTCGGAGATAACAATTATGTCGACCGGGGTTTCCAGTGCAGCAAGCTGCAGCTCACCCCATTTATTACGTATACTGCAAGCATTTGTGTACACTACTCGGGTATTTCTATTCTGCGCACATTTTAATCTAACTTTACTCGGGGTGGGAGCACTGTTGCTGATACCCCGTTTTTTGACACCGAAGAAGTTGATGAGTGGCTAGACTGCCCTTGCCAACGAGCTTGCACCGGCCTAATGGCAGTTGTACATAGATTTTCTTCGTTCAGAAGCCTACTAAAAAGCGAGTTTTCCATGCGCTCGTATTCTACTGGTGGACCATTTTGGAGTACATCTTCAATGACAATTACCGCAGATGACTTAAACATTTTAAGGTGGCTAAGGTTGATCCCTTTTATGGGAGTTTTCA
Organism: Atriophallophorus winterbourni; assembly: GCA_013407085.1. Lineage (NCBI taxonomy): Eukaryota > Metazoa > Platyhelminthes > Trematoda > Plagiorchiida > Microphallidae > Atriophallophorus > Atriophallophorus winterbourni. Next base: position 1,089 of record JACCGJ010020106.1, read on the forward strand.
AGCCAGTCATGGGCGCTTTTGGACGCTTTCCATGAAAATGTGGTTGAGAATTCCTATCCTGGACAACTTTGAAACGCCCATTTGTGTAGCGTTCAAGGTAAGCACTTTTTAAAAGAAGCGTATCCCTGTCCTGCTGGTTTATAAATTCTACGAAGATCGGACGAGCGATACTTACAGTTGGGTTCCAAGGGCCTACACGATGGACCTTTTTACCTGGCTGTGAATTAGCCCTGTCATGCGCAAAATGTCTTGAACCCTGCAACGGTCCATTTGGCGCCGGGATTTGCTTTCGCGAATCAGCGGCTCTTCCCTATTTAGGATGAGCAGAGTAGGAGATGGCCTCGTTTCCGCCATTTATGGGGTGCAGCAAGCTTACTAACTTGCTCAGATAAGGCATTTATTTGCCTTTCTAAAGCAACGTAGTTAGCTTGCTGTGATTTTACGGGACATTTATCGTTGTTGACGGTTTTCTTTTTAGGGATTTTTACCCCCTTGTGTTGCTTTTTGATTCTTACCGATGGGACTGCGGACAGGGCCGGGTTTTGTTGACGGGGGTGTTTTATCTAACGACCTCGGCGTAAGACAACGGATAATTCTTACTATTTGCTACACCGTGTTTAAACTACTAGCAAATATCCTCAGGAATACTTCCCTTGCGTTCCTCTTAGACTCCCGGCATACCCATTCCATGAAACTATTTTTACAATACGTTTCTTAATGCTAGGCAAGAATGCCAGAGCATTTTGGATGCGCCCATCTCTGGCACACATCACAAGCTATGCCTTTCACTACTTTCTTACCACATTCAATTAAAATGCAGGGATATGAAACTTTATGCATAGTTCGAGTTTTTAAAAATTTGAATAACAATAAATATATAAAAATTTTCAAAAACGTATTAGAATATGTTGATTCTAGTTACGATGTGTATATAATGGGATAAATTGATTACCAATTTACAGCAAAATCAGAGAACAGCGATTTGGAAATAGATTATTTGGAAAAACGTGGGAAATACAACCAAGTTAAACGTACCGCGCATGTTCAGTTCGGTTGGCACAGGACCGTAAATGGCTGGGAAGCCAATCGATCGTTCAAAATTTCTGTCAGGGGAAAGCTTCAAAGAAGCGCCCACCACTTCCAAAATTGGTTCATTTTTCTCTAGTGTCCTCGTTGTATGCGATGGTACGTCCGGTGTTTTCCAGGCCGTCCTTCGGTCCCAGAATTTGCAGATGCGACTGAGAAAAACAGAAGGGTTTCTCTTCACCAAGCCAGTGAAAGGTTAGCTATGGAAAATTGATGCATATATTTAAAACATGACATTTAAAACGAAGCATTATATAGCAGGATTTTTTGTTTTTTTAGTCGTGGTAAAGACCATATGAATTCAAAATGAACAAAACATGGACAACTCTGTCGACAGTCGTCCTGTATATTCATGTGAAAAATCTGGGAAAAGATCATGCTATGAGGCATCTAAACCCCTTTTGAATGCACCTATTGATGTGAAAGCTATTAGTTCCTCAGGCAGCTTGTTCCAGAAGCTTACCACTCTTTCACTGAAAAAGTGTTGCCTAAGATTCAGACGGCTGTGGTTTTCCGCGAGCTTCAATGTATGTCCTCTAGTTAAAGGGTTGATCGCTCGAGAGAACAGGATTTGACAACCCTCGTCGCCTAAGCATTTCAGGATTTTGAAAGTTTCTATTAGGTCATCCCGTAGACGCCGACGCCGAAGAGAGAAGAGACCTAAAAAAATTAGACATTCTTGGTAGGGTTTCCCAAACATACCTTCAACCATTTTGGTAGCCAGTCGTTGGACTCTTTCTAGTAGTGATATGTCTTTTCGAAAGAAGGGGTACCAGGCTTGCACGCAGTATTCTAAATGATGCCTGACAATCGCCGTATATAAAGTGAGAAACACTTCCGGCGTTCTACATGTCAGAACGGATTTGAGACTCAGTAGTTCTCCTCTAGCTCGTTGTGCAGCTAAGGCACACTGCGCAGCTCATTTGAAGTCCGCTGTTACGACTATACCCAAATCTGTAACCCTCTGAATAGATTGAAAGTCGATCCTACCGTTATTTGCAGTAAGTGTAATTCTGTCGACTGCTGCAGACAACAGATGACATTTAGTATAGTTCAGAGGAAGATCCCAATCCTGTGACCATTTAATGACCTTTTCAATATATCTCAAAAAATCACCGTGATCACTGGATGCAGTGAATTTGACATCATCAGTAAACATGTAGTAGGGACATGACAACTGCGACGCTAGATCATTGATGAAGATCAGAAAGAGTATTGGGCCTAATACTGAACCTTGTGGGACCCCACTGGTAACTGTTTCGAATTCAGAGTTAGTATCGCCTAAACGGACCTCGAAGGATCTATCACGAAGAAACTGGTAATCCAGTCGTTAAGCTTACAAGATATGCCTTTGGCCGCGAGCTTCATCCCCAGGAACCTGAGACTGACCGAGTCGAACGCCTTACTAAAGTCTAAGTAAAAGTATTCAACCCGTCCGCCTTCATCCAGTGTCTTAGAAACTCTATCTAAAAAGCATAAAAGATTCGAGAGACACGACATCCCTTTTAAGAAAGCCATGTTGAACCGTGCTCAATGATGAATTGTGCAAGAGGTGCCTGCACAACCGATCCCTGATAAGTCTCTCCAAGATTTTACATAAATACTCCAATTAAATATTGTCAGGTTTTAGATGTTCCGTTCAGTTCAGTTGAGGCTACCGAGCCAATCGAGCATCCAGAATTTTGTTTGGTGGAAAGCTGCAGAGAAGCATCCACCATTGCCAAAAAGGTTTTTTTCTTTTTGTCTAATTGAAATTTCAATTTGAATTTTCAAAATCAATATTAGATATTGATGTGGATATCCGATATATTTCAAGATTATTAACAGTGTTTTATTTTATTTCCAACGGATTTGAACATGGTTACGACTCGTAAATCTGCAAAAGGAGATCATGCACTACCTTCTGCAAGGAAGCCTCAAAAGAATGGGTGCTTCGCTGCTTACTCTGGGTATTCTTGTCTGGTTTGTTCGAAACAGGTCGCCAATAAAGCTAAAGCTGTTCAACGTGAAATTTGTTTAATGTGGATACATATTTGATGTGGTAGAATGAAGCGGGAGATGTATCGTTGGATTCCGAAAAACTCATGCGATATCATTCGCAGGATATGTAAGATATGCCTTCCACCGACTGGTTTTAAGCTCGCAGGTACTCAGCTTCAATTTGACACGGCTTCTGCTAAGACTTCTGAATTGATTGATGGGGGAAAAGTAAATTGTGGATCAACCTCGAAGTAGGATAACCTCCACACATCCTATGTACAGCAAGTTCTCGTGCAATCTAAATTGTACTCACCTTTGTGGAAGTTGCTTCCTCGCCTGTACTCAGTTCCATAGATGGAGTCAGTTTTGCCGGTGCAACAAACGTTCTCAAGCCCAGAAAGGTCCAAGAACTATCACAACTAGATAAAGCAATCAAGAATAAAGACCAGAACTTTACCATTGATGAGAGTAGAAAATACTCCATCATTCTTCACAATGCGCCTGAGCAAACAGGTGCTTTGGTGATAGACAGGGTTAAACAGGAACGCGATTTCTTAAATTCTGCTCTTGCCCTCCTTTTTGACGAAGGTGAATAGGGTGTAACGGTACGCACAGAGTTTCTTCTGGGTCGCAGGCCAGCGTCAGGTGATCGCTCAGACCTTTAAAGACTGTGCTAGACTCCGATGAGCAAGTAATCGCACTGCTATAGAGGGGTTACACGTTAAAGGGTAGTGAACTTCGACTCCTGCGTGATATCTCTCCGGGAATTCGTGTGAAAATGCGAAAAGGTACTCAGGAGATAAGCGAGCGCAGCGCCGCAGGTGAAACTAACTTGCGCATTGTGGATTTCCGTGTTGTGAGGATGTGGCCGAAAGTTCGTTGGGAACCTCGGACGATATGCATTAGGAGGGATCTTGATCTTTAAAAGTGATATATTTTAATGCGAGGAGCTTGAGAAAAAAACTGGATGAACTCTTTGATCGGATTAGACGGGACCCTGCAGCGATCGTTGCGGTGACGGAAACCTGGCTCTCACCTGAGCAGGATGATCCCTAGCTGGCCCTACTTGGATATAGACTCTTTCGCTCAGATTGAACAAACGCTAGAATCGGTGGTGGGGTTGCCTTACACTTCCAACAAAATATTTCCGTCGCAGTGTTGGCTCGCTTGAAGCAGACTTCCAGTAGGTCTAAGATTTTATGGGACCGTATAAGAACTGCAGATTAATTTGCCAAGATAGGTGTCGTGTATCGTCCTCCTAATACTCAGACAGATACTGTGATATAACAGATATGTCAATATGGTAGATCCTCAATGCTTTGATTATTGGCGATTTCAATGCTACTCGTATTGATTAGACTTCGCCAGAGGAAGTTTCTGGGTCATTCGAGCGGGACTTATTGGACGCTGTGGTTGATGTGGGCCTCGTGCAGCATGTTTGCTATCCGACCAGAGTAGTCCCTACTGGGTGTGAGTGCATTTTGGACTTGGTAGTCACTCCCACGCAGTCCGATATCACTCAGCTCCGCACTGAATCTCCATTAGGCTGTAATGATCATGTCACCTCAAGTTTTATTTGGAAACACAACACTGGCTGGGCTGCAGATCCAATTCCCAGAAGTAATATTTGGGAGGCAGACGCGGGTAGGTTACGGGATATTGCTTCATCTCCCCAGCACCACCGGTGGTAATTCCTAATATAACCTCTACTTACTCAACGCCTGGCACCACAGCAGCTAGGCGAGCGAAACGGCAATCCGTAAGGTTCGCCGACTATGCAGTACATTTTTGACGTGTTATTATCCCTTGGTATATGCCCGTGCATGTTTTACGTACCTCATCACTAAAACTCGGTCGTAGCCTTAAACCTATGCACCAGAGAGATTTTTTCTCACTTTTCAGGTACATATGCACCTCCTACTATTAAAACCATGACACCTTACTCACGGATCACCGACGTTCGTTGCCATCCAACCCGGTAGCCTCAACCGTTTAACACTAAACCTATCAGATAACGTCCTTACCAGCTCGACTACACGACACAGATTTTTCCAGGCAAGGCCGTTTGCCATCAACCCTGGTGGTGCAGGAACTTCTCAGCACCGACTATGTTTTTGAAGCTTCTGGTTCTTCGTTGTCAAGACTACAGATGTGTCTACATCTGCTCCTACTGGGTTCATACTAAGACCATGCCAGACGGGTGATTCCCGCTAGCAACACGTTCACCACATGTGATTCGGCTTCGGCAGCACGTTCACTCCATGTGAGACGTAACTCGTCTTAGTCCTTCCCGTTTTTGTGTGTATCCTACCCTGGTCACCACAGACAATCGTTCCACGCAGATCAAGTGTCTTGGCTGACTTCGAAGTGACTGGTTGCTGAGAGACTATGTTCCAGCCTGGAACGACCTGACACCGCTTGGCCGTTCAAATGTTAATTCCTGATCAGAAGTCTACTCTGATTAGACTTCTTGGAAGAAAGCAGTGTAACAACATTGTTTTACTGTACCTAACAATTAACCTTAATACACACTTCCCGTTGATTCGTGTTCCGTGATTGCTTCCACTGTACCTCCGTGCACCTTTTGACTAACGCCATAAATCTTCCATCTCATGTGCTTTTCTCCAACATTTTTGGGAACATTATTGTAGTGGTCAGTCTACTACACATCCACCAACATTCCAAAGAAGTCAATTTATATATATCTAAAAGAATTTTATTTATTATCTAAATTTATTTTTACTGTGGCAATTATATTATCACGTGTACCTTTTTCCCCATAGTTTTTTCCTTCTCTCTTCTTTTCTTCAATCTCCAGAATAAATCGCATTCTCCCCATTTGCATAATTCTATGCAATCTAGATGAAACTTTATTACTATTCGACATTGAGCGAAACAAAAATGTTCAAAAATTTCGCTTGATAAGGTCATTTTTACAATTCATTTATTTTGTAGACATTAATAACCTGATCATGTTTTGCATGCCTTGATTTACCAAGAATATAGTATTATTTTATTTTTATACCTGGTAAATTATATCCGCGGTCGTCTGAGTGTCCCAGTCAATACCCGGTAGGTTGAAGTTACCTATTAAATAGACTCGTGAGGAAGTTCTAAACAAACTGGTAAGAAGTTCCATAAGTTCCTGGTCCTCTTCCTCAGAAGCAGCCTAACACAAAAGATAGCTCACCGCCAGTGACTATTTTCGAGACCAGCTAGAGGCCAAAGGTGGCCATTTTAAATTAAATAAAATAAATAAAATAAATAAATGTTATTCTTGGAAATCCAAGGCATGTTAAACATGATCAATAATTTCCAAAAGCTTTGTACAATCAGATTATAGTATGTACATTTGCAAAAACAATTTGTTCAAGCTCATTTGTTTCAGCGAAATTTAACGTTAAATAAATATAAAGGTAACGGTATTTAAAGTTGCTTTCAGGTAGTAGTAGTAGTAGTAGTAGTAGTCGTAGTAGTAGTAGTAGTAGTATAGCTCCTCCTCCGCGTCTCTTGTCTGATGGCTGTATATGTCGAAGGAAGATTAACTAAAATAATGTTTGCATCTTGAAGCCATCTCTCTGATACAACTAAGATCCTAAATTTACTTTTAGATATTTTCTGCAATAATTCCAGCCATTTACTACGCACGCTGAGTATAGTATGTTCACAGCATTTCGATGTAGGTTGCCTGAATTCTGAGAACCCTTGGGCGCAGAACTCGAGGTATTACCAAGGTTTTTGGTATATCCAAATGCGGTCACGCATTAGTGCTGTATGTAGAATCTACGTCGCTGGAAGGTTGTGGATTAAAGGTTCTTAATGCAGCAGCTTTGAGCGCGGACGAAGAGAGGCTTTCGTTTGCTGAATCCTCCCCTATATTGATTGAAATATTCGCTGTTAAGGAGTTAATCCATCAGCGTTTATTATGGTTTCCCTTCGGTTTTGTTACGTTGCTTCCCGAACGCTGGAACGCAAAATAATTTGCTGAAAATGGGCGGCTATCTGGCATCAATCTATACAAATCTTTTGTATTGGTATATAATCGGTCGGTTTTGGAAAGAATCAAGACTCTCTCTCTTTGGTTTTTGAATTCGGCCAAGATTAGCATTGCTTGATTTCCTCTCTTATAGAGACTGATTCTATGGACCCGAACTAACTCGAGATTAGGTGTAAGGTCTGCTAAACGCAATAAATTTCGCACACATTGGTAATCTAAGCTGCGTTGTGATTTAGACTCCTGTATTAAAGGGTCTTGTTCGTAGAGAAACAGAATATTTCTGGTCCTAGTTTTCATACCTTTCTCAGGAAAAGCAACTTTTTACAACGCTCGCAATTCACTGCGGATTGACTCTAATGGCGAGTTATTTGTCGCTAAATTGCCGAGAAACGGCTAGGCTTTCTTACTTGAGCGCGCTGGCCCTTCTTACACCGACTAACAACATTGTTGTTAGTTATTCCCCGATTTCCTTCTGCTGAATTTCGTACACCTGCCGGTTTGGGCGATGCCGCAAATTGCGCATAAGATCTCCGGGTTCGTTCCTGCAGTGTCGCGAGTAACTGAGAAGCTAGCTTACGATAAGCCTTCCTTGCAACTTCTTTGCATTTCACGCAAACCCATCCGAACCACTGTGTAATCACCGTTTGATATACCAGAGCACGTTTGGTCCGCCCAGCGCCTGCAGGTACAGCATTCGATTCTGTTGCCTACATGCTCACCACAGCCAGCCTTCAAGCATGGAAAAGTAATATGAGCCATAATGTAGATATATGAAATATAGATATTTATATTTTAGTAATGAACGTAATATATGTTGCAATTTCTCGGAATCGGCAAAAAATCGTAATATTTAATCACAGCGTGTGAAATACAACCAATTTTAACGTACCGCGCTTCAGATCTCAATTTACAAATGGCTGGTACGAAACCATTTGTCCTTAGGTATGTAAGAGATTGCAACTCGTCTACAAACTGTATGTCAGAGAGTTTAACTGTTATGGTGCCTAACGTATTGCGCGAAGGGTGTGTGATAACCTCTAGACAAGATTTGTTATTAGAAGATGCACTGAAAAATACAAGAAATTCCTCACAAACAGCATATGGCTCTTTCATTATTGTCCGCACATTACCAGACGGATTTTGTTAAATGATGTATCTTATGCTATTTCAATTTTCCTATTTTGTAGAGTTGATTAGTATACATAATGCTTTCTGCTTTTCACAGGAGTTGAGGGCAGTACACTAATCAAAAATCAGTTTGTGGTTTATGGTTTGTACTAAGGTATCAGATAGTTCGTACACACGCAAAAGAGATGAAATGCCATGCTTATTATGAGCACATGATGTTAAGTAAGCAATACGCTTTTCTAAATTTTAGGCTTTACTCTATTTGGGATGTCTAACATGTCGATTAGTAGATTTCTGTAGCAGCTCCGCTATTTTATTATAAAAGGTTCGTGAAATTACATTAAAATTATAAGATAGGAAAAATTCAGTCCAAACTTTTTTAATAAGGTTTAGAAAAATTTTCCTGTATAAGTGACTAATGATAGGTGGTTTTCAACTTCTAGTCATTATATTATTGCCGCTCAATTCGAATGATAATATTATGATCTCCATTAAAAATGATGGTGATGCATTCAAGCTAGGTGGTGATATTAAGAGTGAATACAAGGTTAAGGATATTTTTCTTACGCGTTAGTTTATGAAAAACTGTTTATAGCATAATTGCTTGACGGTATTGAACGAGAATTAGGGCTTTCTTCTCAGCTGAGTGTAGGCATGTTAAAATCTCCTGCAATTATTTAATTGAAAAATGTTGGAGAGAGGCTTTCATTAAGCAATCAATCAAGCCTTGAAGTAATGATGAAGTCGGTGGGTAGTTGATGCATCTAAGTAAAAGATCAAAAGCTGGTAGTACAAGCCATATGGAATCTTCTATATGATTGAAGACAGATGTAATGATGATGTTTGCTTGGGTGTCAGGCACTCCCTTTAATGTTTCGTAACACGGTCTTTCCTAAACATTTAACAGTTTGAAATCAACAGTTTAGAATCTGATTGTTTCTCTTTTGTTAATGATTCAGTTATTAGAACAATATCAGCGAGGCGAGAAAGAAGACATTAACGTTAACCTATTAGCATATTAGTTATGGATCGAGCATTAATAAGAATGAATAGATGGGTAGAGAATGGCTTAGTATGTAATTTATTATTATGTGGCGCAAGATCGTTTATGTTAAAAACTTCCGTGAAAGCATTGGAAAATTGTTTATGTTCGAGTAAGGGAATATAGTAGGCTGATTGTATTAAGGTGAACAAACGGTGATTTGATATGATAATTCAAAATAGACCTGAGTATTGAGTAATCGGTCGTTGGAGATGCCATGGAGGGTTCTGATCTGAGGGATTATGCATTGCCATATAATACTCAGTAGAGTTTTGCATTAAACGACGATTAAAATTGTGAGTATTTCTATTGATAAAGGTTGGAGAATTCATAATAGTCGTTGATGTGTGCAATGGGGCGCTAGTTTGTCGAAGCATAGGTTATATGGTTCTTTCCCTCGACTGAGAAGATGTAATAATATTGGAAAGGATACTTGGTTGTGTTGGTTTATTGACTGAAGAAAACAAAGTTGGAGATGCATTTAACTCATGTGGCACCTAATCCAATTCCATCGCTGCTTTTCCATTGTTGGAATGTTGCGTGGTAAATTGAGTAGTCGCGGTACTTATATTGAACCTATATGTCCATTGCATGGGTGTAAGATCAAATTTAATAAAGACGATAATAAACCTGGGAATCGATTTTATAACGCACTTATTCAATTCAATTCAAT
>JACCGJ010020107.1:0-24228 GCA_013407085.1 Atriophallophorus winterbourni
CTGGTCCTTCATGGTCATATTGCTTCTCCAGCTGTAACGTCTATTCACGCTGTTCACACAAGCTTCAGGCCACGTGAATTCAACATTGACCCCGTCAGCGCCTCTAGTTTCACACAAACGTTCGTCCAGATTGATCCCTGAGATAGACCGTTTCACCGCTAATTACACTTATCCACGAAACTCACAGATCCTCAGTTGCTCTGTTATACGAATTTTGTTTAGGCGAGGATGTTATCGCTCACACCACATGAAACCCGACTTACTACGAGGTACGCAGTAGTCATCCTCCTTGGTTTTTGCACTTCCTGTTTTTGTGCTCTAACGAAGTCTGGTGTTCTACATTCGGAAGCTCGCGATTAGCACTAATTTCCAATGCACTTCACAGTTCCACAATGAAATTTTATCTGTTTCATAATACACAGTGCCAGCGTAAGCGGCGATGTCGTACTAGGGTGAAAATGCTTTCTAGACCAGCTTCAGATAGTAACTCTGAAATTGTTAATTGTCTATTCACATTATTCTCGTGAAACGCAGATCATACAACTCTGGTTCTCCTATCGCGATTTATATTTCAGAAATTTCCCTGCAAAACTTTACCAAGCAATTATGCGAAGAGGCTATAAATCGCCGAGCTGTTATAGTTCATGGTGTACCCTTTTCGAACGAAGTAGAATCCAGCAAACGTCTGCAACACGATTGCAGTGAATGGAGATTTTTACAAGAGATCCTAGGTTTGAAGGGTAAAAATAACTACTCATGTTATGCGCCTTATACCGTAGAAAGAAACGCATTAGCCTCCTCCTCTCAAAATATCATTCCGCACAGATGAGATGAAGGATAGAATACTCGAGGCGTGGTATCAATGTCGAAAATTTGCACCTCCTGAAATTCGTATTCGGGCTGTATACGACATAAAACGCACGAACACCATTGTCCCTGAAATGACTTCGCTACCAAGTCAATCAAATGCACCTGAGACAAAAAACGTGGAGCAGCCGACCAATTCTGTGTCGGCGAATCCACTACTATGAGCTCTTCATCGGCAACAAAGATAAAATATCTCTATCATGCTGTTACACCAATGCTCAGAGCATTCTGGGCAAGTTTACTGAACTGTATTCACGTGCGACCGTGGCGACCTTGGGATTTGATTGCAGTGACAGAAACCTGGTTGTGTAATTCTATACACGACTCTGAACTTAAAATCCCTCATATGATGATTTACAGAAAAGATCGAGCAACAAAAGGTGGCGGTGTCCTCCTCTACTTACATGAAAGCATCAACTGCACTATACTTCTCTCCCCCTAGTTAGATGTCCCAGATACATTGTTTTGCTCTTTTGACTTACATGATAAACGTAAGTGCCTCTTAGCATTGATTTATCGATCCCCTTCTTCCTCATCTGCCGCTGACACTGTTCTTTCTAATGCAATACGTTTTGCATTGAAGCTCACTTATTCACATTCGCTCCTCCTCGGTGATTTTAATGTACCGACCCTTGCAACACACATTACAGGTGACGATTCATTTAAAAGCTTTATTCAAGAAATAATGACTTGCACCCCTCTTTACAACCATGTGCAACAACCAACGCGATTTCGATCTGAACAAACCCCATCTAGCCTGGACCTCATTCTTACAAACGAAGAACTCATGATAGAATCTGTTTCCTATACAGCTCCACTCGGATTGAGTGATCATGTTGTCATGACATTTGATTATACTTATCAATACGAACCAGCGGGAAATACTCAACGAACTTATGCAACTGTGAACTATGACTTGCTTCGAGCTCTTGCTACTACAAATCGATGGGATTTCCTTGAACTCAAATCAGCTAAGGAAATCTGGGAAACGTTTTACAGCCAACTTCGTATTATCATTGACTTATCATCGAAGGTAAAAATAATATCCAGCAAACAGCGTCCGAAAAAGCCTCTCAGAAGCAGTACTCGGAAATGGATGTGTAAACGTGACCATGCCTGGTCCAAATACTTGGACGATCCTTCTGGGATAACTTGGTGCTACTACACGTTATTGCGAAATAAGTGTGTCTGCCTCATTCGAAAAGACAGAAAAGATTACCAAATCAGTCTTGTCGAAAAATTCATTATAAATCCCAAAGCATTGTATAGACACGTCAACGACCTCCGGAATGTTAAAATGGGAATACCGCCACTGGTCTCTGGTACTGGAATAGTGACGTCATTCAAAGATTGCGCTAACGTTTTCCGACAACAATTTGCATCAGTTATCTCACAAGTGTCGACCCATAGACAGCCCTTAAACTCTGACAGCTGCAGCCTGCCAATTCTTCAGGGGGTGGAGTTCCCCCCAACGTTGTTCAAACAAAATTAATGACGATGAAGAGAACAGGCTCACCCGGTATAGACAATATACACGCAAACATTTTGCACAATCTATCTTCCGAGTTGGCAATACCGACATCTGACGTATTCACGATGATGTTCGAGCAGAGCTTTGTACCAGAAACTTGGAAAACTGCCCTGATTAGTCCCATCTACAAGGGTGGTAAAAGAAATGATCCTTTAAACTATCGCCCGATAGCGTTATTACCAGTGCTATCAAAAGTAATGGAGTCCATAATAGCTGATGCCTTACGGAATCACTTTGAGATTAATAATTTAATCTCCGAGGCACAGCATGGATTCAGGAAAAAACGATCCTGTCTGACAAACGTGCTATTAGCAAAAGAATCTTGGTCTGAGCTACTGGATGCCGGCCACTCCGTAGACGTTATTTATATTGATTTCTCAAAAGCCTTCGATCGTGTGAATCACGAAATACTTTCGTCGAAACTACTCACCTACGGAGTACAGGTTAAACTCCATGCATGTATTAAAGAATGGTTGTTATCTCGTGAGATGTACGTGAGAGTCGAAAACGAACTATCCGAGTCGATTAAAGTTGCCCGTGGTGTCCCACAAGGATCAGTCCTCGGACCGCTTTTGTTTTTAATATATATAAACGACTTGCCTACTGTATTACAGTCGTCCGTGCTTATTTTCGCTGATGACGCAAAGCTTTAGCGCAAGATGGACTCCACAGACGACACGCAGAACCCGCAACGGGATATCGATATGATTCACACTTGGTCCGTAGACAACGAATGCTTCGAGATGCAGCAAGTCGAGCAAAGAATATTATCTTGGTCGCACTGTTATTAAACCCGCCTCCTCCGGAAAAGATTTAGGTGTGATTATCCAATCAGACTTAGGAAACTCAATGCAATGTCGACTGGCTGCCTGCAAAGCTGAAAACAACTTGGGTCTCCTTAAGAGAGTCCTAGGTTCGTTTGACCCCAATATTGCCTGAAAATTGATTTCAACGTACATCCGTCCTCATGTTGAATTTGCTATACTGGCATGGGATCCTTGGTTGAAAAAAGATATTCTGCTACTAGAAACTCCACAGCGCAGAGCGACAAAACTCGTCCTGGGACTATCAAATTATCCATACGAAACGCGACCTAAATTATTGAATTTGCATTCGGCTGAATACAGACGGAAACGAGGAGCACTTATATTCATTTGGACAGTGCTTAATCAAACAAATCATCCTTGCGGTCATTTGTTTCATCTTTCCCATAACACACATCTGCGAGATCACCAATTAAAACTTTACCAACAGCATAGCAGGTTGAACTGCCGCAAATATGCATTTTCCGTTCGCAATGTGCAACTGTGGAACAGTTTACCTACTCATGTGGTACAATCTGGAACTGTTGAAGTTTTCAAAAAATCACTAGATATCCACATGGAAAAGTATGTTATTTGTTTGACAATAATCTAACAATATTTTGAGATTTTTTACCATCCGACCCGATGTACATTGTTGTGGGTCTTGTGAAGCATAGCTTTTTACCTGCATATAATCTATGAATAAATCTAGTAAGAGGATTTTCAGGAACAGAATTGGATATATTCATTCGTTATAATTCAACCCTACATCCTGTTTATATAACATAATTGGGCAAGTTCACACGACATTAATCCTATCGAATAATTTTCCATCATACGATGAAAATACCATACATTTTTTCTAACTACACGCAGTGTCGTTCTTTAAAACGCCTCAACTTTATATATTGTTGGCCTCCTTCGGTAGATCTCAACCATGAATGTACATCACAATCGCATGAATTTCATGTTTTACAGCTTTTTGAATAATTAAACAGTCCGATTCAGGAGGAAAAATCTCTGCCGCAGTGCTGGCGACGAAAGTCATAACTCGGTTGAATTGCATCAGTTGCACGCCGGTGGCATGATCTGCGTTCAGCAGCCAGGAGCTGTATCTGCTCCTCCCCGACTTGCGGAATACGTTTTACACAATACCTTCAACGTGAGCGGTCAAGAGCAAGTTCTTCCAAGCTTGCGGAATCAATGTAAAGAGCTTTCATATCACTTTTGCGAACATCTTGAAGGAAGGAAGGCGACTATCTCCTCCTGGAGGATGAGTCGGCTTCAATGAAGAGTCTTGGGAATTTGGGTACAAAGCGGCGTCCCCAGTACCACTCGGCGTTTGTTTGAGTCAGCTTCTCTAGCCTTTGCACAACAAAGTGCAAAGTTCTGGAGTTGCCAGAAAGAGGTGGCATGCACCACACCTAACCTTCTACGAGACTCTGCTCCAGATTTTTCCTCAAGGTTTTCTCCCAAAGCCGTTTCCGCGATCGGGTATCCCGCAAGGCAGCGGAGGTTCAAAATCAGGGTTATCCTTCCCCCAGATGAAATGCTCTCTCAGGCTAACGAGCTACTCGCACAGATGTGCAATCGTGCAGCATTTATGTGCTGTACGGCTAACATCGTGCTAAATTGATTAGACAACGGTAGTGAGCTGCATGCTGAAACAAGCTGGAGTCTCACTACCATTTCTATTTTTATTTCCCCCTCATATCTGTCTAGGCCTGGGAAACCTGACAGTATCTTAGCCCACGTGCAGTCTCTGACTTTGCGCCACTTTTCCTGGATCAGGCTTGTGCTTTCATACATATACATTGCGAACATCTTTGTACCGCAAGTGCGGTCTGCCCAATGGTCGACTTTCTAATTGCAACTTACCATAGAGTAGATCTTTCGGAATACGACCATTTTCCATTCTATAGACATGACCAAGCCACCGCAGGCGGCGCTGACGTAATAGGGTAAACATGCTCTGTAGACCAGCTTTTGAAAGCACTTCAGCGTTAGTCACTCTGTCCATCCACGATATGTTCAAGATACGACGGATGCTTCGTAGATGGAAAGCATTCAGCTTCCTTTCGTGTCTTGCGTGGGTGGCCCAGGTTTCACTGCCGTATAGTAAAGCATTTAGTACGCACGTGCTGTATACCATCATCTTTGTCTTTACAGTCAGCTTGCGGTTACACCAAACACGAGAGTTCAATCGGGACAAAATGACAGCTGCTCTGCCAATCCGCTTATTAATCTCCGTGTCTAGCGAGAGGTTATCCGCAATGGTTGAATCAAGATATGTGAAATGATGTACTGGTTCAAGCTGACAGTTTCCAACAGTGATGATTAGAGGCGATACAGTCTCTTGACCTAGGACGTTGGTCTTGCTCATGATGTTTGTTAGCCCAAAGACTTTGCATGCCGACGAAAAACAGTCTATTAGCGGCTGTAGGTTCTCATGTGATTGAGCAATAAAGGCTGCATCGTCGGCAAACAACAGGTCACGGATTAGCACATATCGTGCCTTGGTTTGTGCTCTCAACCGGTTTAGGTTGAAAAGCTTGCCATCACTTCGCGTGCGTAGGTAAATACCTTCTGTCCTCGTCCTGAAAGCAGAGCAAAGAAAATGCCGAACAGCGTGGTAGCAAGAACACACCATTGTTTGACGCCTCGGCGAATTTAAAAGGCTTCTAAACTGCAACAATTAAAATGGACTGAGAATTTTATTCCTGAGTGGAACGAAATAACGATTCTGAGCAGCCTTGGGACAGCCTATCAGATCAATCATTTTGAAATGACCCTCCCTGCTGACGTAGCCGAATGCCTTAGTTAAATCAATTAAAACAGCGTATAATGGCATACGCTGTTCCTGACACTTTTCTTGAAGTTATCTCAGGGAGAAGATCATGTCAACGGTTGATCTTTCCTTGCGGAAGCCACATTGAGATTCGGAGTAAATTCTGTCAGCTAAAATTTGCAGCCTGATCTGTAAGACTTTAGCAAACAATTTGCCTACAACATTCAGAACGTAGATTTCTCTGTAATTGTTGCAGTCGCCTCTGTCACCCTTATTCTTGAATAGCGTGACGATCTTTGTGTCTCGCACCTCTTGTGGGACATCCCCCTCCTGCCAGCACTGAGGAATGAAATGGTGAAGAGGTTGTAATAATGCTGCTCTACCGCATTTGATGAGCTCAGGTGGAATTCCGTCGTCACCAGGGGCCTTCCCATTCGCTAAGCGGTCGATTTTCCTATTAAGCTCATCAAGAATTGGAAGGATATCTAGATTTTCAATGGTCGGCAACCGGCTCGACATTTGCAATGAATTCGGAGACCGTAATTTTTTTTTTTTTTTTTTCGTCTCCTATATACGAGAGATGAGGATGCTCTACCCTCTTTCAATCTGTTAGTTTTGTCGACAATCGGCTACACAGATGAGGACTTAATGGGAGCCGTTTCAAGTTTGTTTGCGCCAATGGCTCTCATGATCCATCAACATACATTGGGATATTTCCGGTATCCGCAGCTTTTTTGGAAATATTGAGGCTACTTCAGTCCCAAATAGTCGTTTGCACATCGCCTCTTGCAGTCTGTTGGACCTTATTTCCTAGCTGCTCTTAGAAGTCGTAATTTTGTTCATCTATTGGCATACCTTTAAAACCTCAAGAAGCTGACCGTTCTCATCCAGCACAGCAGTCATCTGGGAAACTTTTCCTTCGAAAGTCGATCGTACGAGCTCTTCTTCGGACGTAATTGGAAAGTTCGCCTCCCTTTTATGCAGCTTTTATATCATTCCCATTTTTCTGAAGCAGATGCAAGTGGGGCTAGGAGGCTGGACTTGGTTGTCAGGTTTGTCAGAGCATTTTTGGATTTGGGTGTTTACTGTTACAATTATTTTATACACACAATCTGAATCTTGAATCCGGTCTTCTTTCGAAATCTGACGCGTCCACGGTGCGGCATGAAGTATTTGATAACTCGAATTAACTCGTCAAACAACCTCCACGTTATGCCAGCAAGAATCCTGGAACCGTGTGGTATGTAGAGTGCCGAAATTTGAGGAATACTTTGCATTAGACACAATTTATACAACCCTTGTGTGGAATACCGTAGAATCCTGAGTTATGGGTTAAATGCTCCGATTTTAATGCGAAGAGCTCGGTGCACCACGATGCTCCCATTAATAAGCCGAACCATGTTACACACAACAGAACGTCATTGAGTTGATGGGAATAAGAATCAAAGAAAAATGAGGTTCAAATTCAGGTTCAAATTCAGTGCAAATATAAAATTATCTTGTGAAGGTGCAAGTTGCAAAAGCGATGAGCGCTAATCACGAGCTTTCGAAAGGTATGAGTAACTTTACCCTACGGCACAACGCAATAGCAAGGAGCGCCAAAATGTACGACGACGTCATTTGCAAACTCTTCATATTTCGGGTTCTGGTTTAATTGCATTTATACGGTTCGAGCGACAATATGTTCGTTATCATTTTAAGATGAACGAGGTGTGCCGCAATTGAAATATATGGAATTCGTTTATGTCGCTCCAACCACCTCTGCGTGGGGAGGGCTTGAAGTGTACCGTTTGGCACGAAATCGACTGACTAATAAGATCGAATGGACTACCGGGACAGACACGTTGGGGATCACCGTTGCAAATGTTTGTTTGCCTATATAATATAACCTTGTGTTTCATTAAATGAATTGTGCGTAATAAATGCCTTTGACCAATGAGCTTCTCTTGTGTTCGTTTGTGAATACGACTAGCGTTGATCAGGTCAATCTGATGCATGAATCGAGCACAATCAAAGTAATTCAAAGTTTCAACGGTCCAAAAAGCAAATATTTTTAAAAAAAAAACAATATATTAAATATATAGGGAATGCATAAAAAACAACAAATTTGATTTGTCAATATTAAAAGTCAACTAATGCATCGAAGTGCGAGGTTGTATTTAGTCAACATATACTTTTAAGTTCAGCCTTGAACATGTTCAGGCTTGATACACAAATGATATGTGGGGCAAAGAATTCCATTTTAAACAAACTCGGATAGCGAAGAACAACTTTCGACAATTTAGAATATGGAATAATAAGATTATAGCAATAAGATTTGTTATCACGTGCTTCTTGCTGATGAAGCAGATGTTCAAGTGGGTGATCCACTTTATGCTGAACAGAATACTGA
This sequence comes from Atriophallophorus winterbourni, assembly GCA_013407085.1. Taxonomy (NCBI): domain Eukaryota; kingdom Metazoa; phylum Platyhelminthes; class Trematoda; order Plagiorchiida; family Microphallidae; genus Atriophallophorus; species Atriophallophorus winterbourni. Next base: position 8,382 of record JACCGJ010020107.1, read on the forward strand.
ACAGTAGGATCAAGTCATCCCTGACCGACGGTACGTAACGTCAAGCAAGTTCCGATTTGCTAACATCTCCTCATACTTCTTGTTATATTGTCCGATCTACAGTTTTGTAGCGCGGGGTATAGGCGTTGCAGCAAGGTCTTGTGCTTTTATAAACATGCTTGAATAGCTTACTCCATAATTTGCCGGATATAGGGGTTAATTTTCCGTGGGAGTACTTGCGTTGTGAAACTAGAGAAGATCCTTCTGAGTAGTGCTGAGCTTCGTTAGGACCTTTTTTTATACCACAGAACACTGCGGATAAGATTTTGAGACACTGCTGATCAACACATCCAGCTAGTACTCTTCCGTAATCCTTGAATGTTGCCGAGATCCCAGAGAGTATGGGAATTCAAAGTATTTACCGACGAATAAAATGTTACATTTATTGATGTTCAATGTTAGTCAGTTTCGTAAGGGCCACGTTGGAATTGCTTCGAAACCTTTTTTTAGAATTTGTCAATCTTGTATGGTGCGTACACTTGTCCAGAATTTGATGTCATTCGCAAATAAAATGATTTTGCAGCTCACTATTTCTGGCATAACTTTGGCTCAAACGGAGAAGATTATTGGCTCCAAGACAGAGCCTTAATGTAAACCACTTGTATTTTCTACCGGCCCGGATAATGGCCCATCAATTACAACACTGGTATCTCTACTAATCAAGTAACCTTTTTTCCAAATTTTTGATAGGTTCGTCAGCTACAAATCGATCGAGAAGTTCAGAAACCACTGGCAACAACCTGACTGGTCTGTAGTTAGACACATCGGATCGGTACCATCATTTGTTTCTCGGAGTGAATAATCCACTTTTCGGAAAAGTAGCAACCTTGCTTCAACACGTTAACAGGTTGGAAAGATCAGATGATGGAAAAAATAGAGCATGTGCACATTGTTTCTGGTGGAAAGGTGTTATTTTATCAGTACCCGTCGATTGTTGTGTATTTATCACGAGTAGCCTTACCGGGACACTCTCAAGTTTCACAGCGATTTCGTGTATTGTGTTAATTTTTGATCTGAAAGCATGTACAACATAACATAAGTGTTCGTTAGGGAAGAACTCTTTAGAATAAAATTGAGAGAGTTCGTTGGTGGCTTCGAGAGCGGGGGAGGTAGTTCCAGTCGTGGTAAGTAAAGTCTAAAAGCCTGGCTTTATCCTGGCTTTTGTGTTCACGATCTGGAAGATGTGATTCGGGTTTTGTTCAATTTCATCTATCAGATTAATTTATTACCCATCTATATCCTCCTGGACGAGTTTAGTAAATTTTGTTCCACAACAAACGGTAGGATTCCTAGTATTCAAGTGTTGCGTGCAGTATGTGGCTTCTCCACGCACAGTTTATCGCCGTTATCCACTTCCATGTTTGACTCCGAGAAAATAATTTGAATAATTATTTTAGTTTTATATGGAAACACATTTTGAGTTGAGTTCTATTTTTTAATAAATTTTCTGAAGTATCGATGACCAGCATTGTTTGTCACCAGTGTTAATCGGTGCCCAGTCAATGTCGTCTTGAAGTGCAATTGAGAATGCAAACGTAACGATTTTTCTTATCAATTTATGAGAATCACTAGATGCCTCCGCTTTAGATATGAAGTCGAAAACAAAGACTACATGATCACTCTTTCTAAGTGGTGCTCTATAGCGGATATCCTCTATGACATTTTATTCGCTCGTCAGAACTAGAACGAGTATGGACGGTGTGCTTGTGCCTCTGAAATGAGTGCTGCTTGATGTATAGTCAAATAAACGAATTTCGTTGAACATTTCGTGGAAAACATGATTAAGAGAATTCGGTGTAATCTCACTTTTTAGTAATTTCGAGAAATCAAAGTCACCAATGATCAGGACATTGTTTTGATATCTGGAAACAAATATTGGAGTTTTCTAAAATAAACTAGCACTTCATGCTTTGTCTGATGACGGTTGTTGGTAAATCACACCAAGAACAGAGTTTTCACCTGTTGCTAACTCAAGTCAACACCACAATGTGTCTTCCAGTATCAAATCGTTTTCAGTGATTTCTATGAACATGCGGTGTTGATCATAGTAAATAGCAAAACCTGCTTCTTCACCGTCCATACCGTCACGATGAAAAAGATTCATTTTTGGAGTGGAAATTTCCTCCTCAGCTGATTGCTCATTAAATCAGGTTTCTGTTAAGGATATCAGGAGCGGTAAGTATTTTTTCACGAAGCTCGATTAGATCGGGTAATACATTTATCAAGCATTTTGCGTTTGTATACAAACATTTTATGTTTGATCTGGATAAATGTTGTTGAGCAGATTAAGTAGCAGCTGTCGAAAGTTCAGGTTAATGGGGGTTTTTTTAAAAATATTACATCACCATACTTTGATAGAGGGCTGAAGACACTGGGTTTTTTGGATCTGGATATCGGTATCACTGTGCACTGTGCGCGGCAACGTCTACGATATAGTCGATTTGCAGGCGTTTTTAAATGATAATGTTGATCGCTCTTGGATCTTTGTATCGTAGTGGTTCCATGTGTTAAGCACGTGTCCACCATAATTGTGATCGAAAGTGTCAGTTTAATATGTCGTGGACCATAAGCTTCCTAATTCGGCGACTTCGGGATTCTGAAATTATCGATTAGAGCTGCATTGCTGGTTTGCATAGCATTACTAATAAATCCCCAATGTTGTACTATAATCAAACTTCCCAAGAAAGGGGACTTGAGCTAATGCACCAATTGGCAATGTATTACGCTTCTATCAGTCACGAGCAAAATATTCTGCCGCATCATTCTCCGACGTGTCTCCAATGCAGTTGAATCCATTTTACGACAAGAGCGAGCCGGGTTCAGGAAAGGAAAATCTTGCATTGACCTAATCTTTGTCCTCTGGCAGATCCTTGTGCAGACACATGAATGGAATGCAGAGCTATGTGTGGCCTACATCGATTTCCAGAAGGCCTTCAATAGCGTTCACAATCCAGTGTTATGGAAAATCCTCCGTCATTATGGTATACCATCAAAGATAGTAAATCTCATTAAAGCCTTTTATGAGAAATTTTAATGTCAAGTCGCTCACAATGAGATGCTCACTGAGAAGTTTGAGGTTCGTACGAGAGTGAGGCAAGGATGTATCTTTTTACCAATACTCTTCTTCCTAACAATAGACTGGATAATGAGATAGGTGACCAATGGCAGGTCAGCAGGCATTCCATGGACCCCAGCGGGACCGCTAGAAGACCTGGACTATGCGGATGATGTTGCCCTCTTGGCATGCAAGTTTAGTGACATCCTGAACAAGAGCGATCGACTATCGGCAATTGGCAAGACGGTGTGTTCAGAAATTAACGCTGGCAAATCGGAGGTAATGCGGAAGAATGTTTCGGAGCAACCACCAGTGTTAGTGGACGGTCAACAGCTCAGTGAGGTTACAGATATAGTCTACCTTGGCAGCAAACTGAATGTAAATGGTGACTGTGAAGTTGAGGTCAGAAGAAGGATCGGGAAGGCGAACCAAGCATTCTGCATGCTGAATTCTATTTGAAAATCCTCTGCTCTCAGCATTAACACGAAGATCAGACATTGCCAGAGCAACGTTCTGAGCCTGTTGCTGTATGCATCGGAATGCTGGAAGACGACCGCTGCCATTGAGCGCAGAAAGAACGTGTTTCAAACTAAGTGCTTGAGAAGGATTCTACGGAATTTTTGGCCATACACCTTTCCGAATGAAGTGCTCTCGTGAAAAACTGGTCTGGAGGTGGTATCTACCGTAGTCAAAAGACGACGGTGGAGATGGTTCGGTCATGTCTGCAGGATGGATCCCAGTTCGTATACGAAGGTAGCCATTCACTCTCTTCTGCAAGGTAGACGAAAAACGCCTAAGGAAACGTGGCGTAGAACGTTGGAACTCGAACTACATGCACAATGATTCACGGTGCAGACGGCAACGGAAGCAGCGACAGACCGGAACCACTGGCGTAGGGTTGTCTTCGCCTCATGTGCCACCCGGCACGGGTGAGTGAGTGAGTGAGTTGTATTTCGTCATTGGATTTATACTTTGAGTATGAACCACTGGCATCTTCTGCGACATTTAAGAGAATAAGAGTGCGCTTATTGCGATCATTTGTTTTGTTTTGCTTTCTATCTGGTGTCATTTTTAACTGCTCTTACTAGGTCACGTCAACAAATACACGAGATGTTTTTCACATGGCCTCACTTAGTAATTATATCGATAGAAGTATATCTTCTAAATACTTCTCATTTTGCACAACTAACTGGAGCAATTCTTGGTTTAGCGCTTTGAGGTACGACTCAAGCGAATCATGGAAACCATGTGGATCGCTTTTAGATTAATCGAAGTGCATAGTTTCGGGCATTAAGCCAGGTTTCGCTGGCGTCTATTCGAGAGTAATGTACCAGCCGACTACGTCCGTTTGTGCAGAATACACTAAGCGGAATTCCAATCTAGACAACTTTGGTCAAGTGGACATTTGCCTTAAAGGATTTCGGGGTTAAGAAGTTTTAACCCTCTCTTGGGTGCGTATGGCAACATTTCGACCATTTTAGGAGCATGGTTTCGTGGTTGTAAATGTGAGCGTTTAAATATTTAGGCATAATTAATAACTCTACATAATTCTTCGTTAGTTCGATCTATTCTTCCCGTTGCGACAATCTACTCTCTATTTTATTAGACAATTTTTCAACAAAGAATGTATACACTTTCCATTAATATTTAAATTTCTACAGACATTGCATACATAAAAAACAGAGTAAAAAACAAAGTAAAACTTAAAGGCGACTGATGCATAGGGTTCGCACAACAAACGACGATGTTCAAAAACAGAATCACAGTGATTCGTGGTCAATCTCTCGAGGCGCTTACGAATGACTATAGTGATGCGTTGCTCACATTCACCGAAATGACACTCACACTACCGGTTTCTGGATGTTAGCCGTCATCAGGTGGAGACAGTGAGATTAGGTTCAGTGAGCTTTGAAACAAGTATAATTTTGTTTACTACTTATACTCTGTTTCCGATACGGGAGTGACAATCTTCCCCGAAGCACTCACGAAGATGAGCAGTAGTCGGTCGATCGGCGTCAGTTGCATGCCGGCGGCGTGATCAGCGTGCAGCAACCAAACGTGGAATCTGATCTTTGTTCGCTTGGAGATGCTGATTCACACAGTGCGTTCAAACTGAGCTGGCAAGTATAAGTAATTAATAATAAAGGTCAATTGCCCGAGAGATTTCATATCACTTTTGCCAACGTTTTTGTAACGCAAGTTAAGGTAAACTATCGATCTTTAGAAATTCGACCATTTTCCATCCCTACGCATGACCCAGGCGGCGCTTTCGTACTTGGGTGACCAAGCTATGTGGAAACGTTTTAGAAAGCACTTCAGTATTCGTTGGTTTCTCCATCCAGGATAAGTTCAAGATACGGCAGATGTTTCGTATATTGAAAGCATTCGTCGTTATTATGCTTAAGTGGATAGTAGAGATTTTACTGCCGTAAATTGAAACATGCACCGTATACCATCATCTTTGTCTTCACAGTCAACTTGCAATTGTCAGTGACATGAGAGTTCACATGTAACTAGATGGTAGCTGATCTACCAATCAATGCTAGCAATGGTTGAACCAACATATGTGGAATAATGTACCGGTTCAAGCTGATAGATTTCAACAGTACTGACAGGAGGTGAAACATCTCCTCGAACAAGGACTTCGCTTTTGCTCATGACAAAACTCTTTACGGCTTAAGAAAAACAGTCGATTAGCGACGGTAGTTGCTCTTGGAAATGAACACATCTCCGCAAGGCACATTTTATGCCGTGCCTTTTGTTCTGACGTGGTTTAGGATGAAAAGCATGCCGTCATATAGCATGCGTAGTCATGTTTCTAATCATGAAAGCTTGTTTTAGCACCAGATAAATGAATATACCGAGAAGCGTGGGAGCTAGAACGCAACTTGTGAAACGCATTAAAATGGACTTACAAGATTCGGAAGAAATAAGAAGTTTGAGAACTGTTGGGTCGCAGCCTACAAGATCAAGCATTTTGAAAAGACACTCTCTGCTAACGTAGTCGTATGGATTCGTTAAATCAATAGAAACAGCTTATCGCAAGATACGCTGATCTCTTGTTAAGTTTGTTACTTTTTGTTACACCTTTTGTTAAGTTGTTTCAGGCAGAAGATTCAGTCTACGGTTGATCATTCCTTAGGCAATCTACATTGAACTTCGGAGTTAAGTCTGTCTGATAACACTTGAAGCCGCATAAGTAAGACTTTAACAAACAAACAGCATTCACGAGATGATTTCCTCTTCAATGGTTGGATTCGCCTCGTTCACCCCTATTCTCAAATGGAGTAGTGATCACGGTATATCGCATTTCTTCTGTGACACACTCTTCGTGCGAGAACTGAAAAGGTAATCGACGAAGTGGTTGTATTGAGCTGTCGGGGTAGCGAGCCAAGTTTTGCGAAGTCAATGTTTTGACCTTCAACGATCTTCGATTCGCATTCCATCCGCTAAATGAAATCGAACAGCCAAATATTGAAGTCTATATGAGGTAACACTGTACATGGCCCGGCATGAAATCATAGCATACTGTAGAACACGATTGAAACTTCTCTTTAGTCACGAGAAAAGACAAGTTCAGAGATTTCGAAATTAAATTAAACTCCTAAAAGTGTATTTTACAGGATTAATTTGAATGAAGCAGGTAATGCAAAGAACGAATAACTATACAAGGCGACATGTTTATGCAAAAAAATGGAAGAATACAACACAAGAGCAATTTATGACAGTTTATCAATTTTGGAGACTTGAACAAATCATTTTTCTGCGAAGATACTTAGGATGAGTGCACTGTTGGTCGAATGCTCATGTCCTAAGTAAACTGAATTCTACATGCAATACAACGACGGACTACAATACCATGGTATCTCCTCTTTAGCCACTTGTAATGCGCACACATTCACCGGAAATCGATCTGTATAGCACATTGTATTGCAGACGAATGTGGTTGCCAAATTATGCATGGGGCCATTGTTGACCTGATACTTACCCACCGCGGTCATTGTTTCGATGTTCTTTTCGATTTGCTGCGCACAGATTTCGGTGCACCAGGTTTTCCTGTCCAGACACTTCAGTCTATAAACTTCTTAACGAAATTCTATTATTGCTAAACTGGATGCTTTTATCAGAGAGCACTACACTATCGGCCCGGTTATTTTGACCCCATAGAAGCCAACACAAACCGAAGACCTAAATTGAATTTTGATTACATTCTATGTATTTCTATCATTGTCATCTAATGGTACATGTTCCGAAAGATCTAATCTATAGTGAGTTGCAAATAGGAAGTCGACCATTGGGCAGACCGGACTTGCAGTACAAAGACGTTTGCAAAAGAGATATGAAGGCTCTTGGCATTGATCACGCCAGCCGGGAAGAAGTTGCTCTTGACCGCTCACTTTTGGAGGCATTGTGTAAAGCGTCGTCTGCAAGCTGGGGAAGAACAGATACAGCTACTTGCTGTTGAACGCAGATCGCGCAGCCGGCGTGTACCTGACGCCCTACAACCGAGTTCTGACTCTCGTTAGCAGCGCTGCGGGAGAAATTGTTCCTCCCGAATCGGACTGTTTTGTCATTTAAAAAGCTGTAAAACATGAAATTATATTCCATTTTGTTGTATATCCATGGTCGACATCGACAGAAGTTGGCCAACAATGGTACATGAGGAGCGATTGCTTATTTCAACATCACATCTTGATTCTGGATATTTTATGATTACAATCCTTGAGTTTAAGTCATTGAAACAGTTAAAGAAGAACTACTACTGATCCTGATTGATGAAAACAAATGTCCTCAAATTTCAGTGGCTGTGGCATTACCGGCGCAATATAAAGGTGACTTTCCCATGCCATTTTGACAGGGGTCAGCTTTGGTCTCGAGCTTCATGTCAGATTTTAACCGCTGTACGCTGATTCCCGTGTTAATTTTCACGATTGAAAGAAATTTTCGTTTCACTTGTTTCGCTACACGCCAGGACAATCAACTATAAAGAATTAGCAGTTAACGTAGCTGCAGGTGCTTCCTCACTCCGGCAACATGGAAACCGAACGAAATGCTAGGCTGACACATTTTAATGATGCCGTCTCCGTAACAATGTATGCAAAGTAAAGTTTGCTTCGCTCTGGTCTCCAGGCTGGTAAACTTGCATGCTTCATCTACCTGAAGCAAAATGGTATTAACGCCCAATCGATCTTCCTTGGTCAGTATACGCAGATTCAATGGGTTCCGCTGGATCACGCGTTCAGACCAGGGTGCAATCAAAGCACCATTTGGTAGCGGGAGCTCATTCCGACATTCACACCGTTAAAAGATGAGCTTTTTATGTTTGAAGGTGATGATAATGGTTTTGTGAGAGATGATCATATGGAGGAAGTCTAGGATGTGGTGTTGGTAGGAAAGGAGAAGGTGTATATCAGTAAGATGATGCTGTAATTGGCAGTCATAGATTTACGGATTTTACTGCTGATGGGGATGATTATACACACGAAACCAATGATTTTCAAAGGTTAAACCCAATGAAATGAAAGCATACAAGATTTTTGCCATTTATTTCGTTGTTGTTAATGAATTCAAATATTTGTACCTATTTTCGATACCAAATTCATGGTTAAAATGTCTATTTTGTTGATTCGTTTGTTTAAATGAATCATTTGATAATAATGTCGATGAAGTTAATGTAATTAATACAAAACTGAACGGGATTAAATAAGAATTGAACTTGAACGTCAGGTTCAATCGTCTACGTGGATATGTGTCTGACATGGTACATCACTGTCTGATGTGGTTCCAACGACACTGCGATCTCGGCGAACAAATCCATTTCATCCGGGAATTCCTTGCCCCTAATCACATCAGTGACCTTGAACAAAGGAGGCATCATCCCGTTTCGCCGGATCAACATTTTGCACAAGGTGAATTTGATCTGCTTGTTTTGAGAACCATTGTTGAATACTGCGATTGCCCAGCTGTTCGGAAGGTCAAACAGTTCACGTGACCAGTGCTGAAATGGTCGATATGGCACATTGATAGCGTGATTGCTTATTTCCTTCAGAGTCAGGACTGTTTACTTTAATCGTATTGTGTTATAGATATGTGTTTTTTTAAAATCAATGTTGTGGATAATCATCCAGTTCGAGACAAGCAATGAAAAATAGACGGACAGCAGATTTAATGAATTAAAATTGAAGTAACTAATTACTATTTGTTTGAGCCCAGGTCTTAAAGAATTTTATACACGTTCGACTAGAGCAGATCTAGGGAACGTGTCGTTTCTGACACGGTAGCTTCGTCAGGCCAAAACTGATCGTTAGAACGGTAACAAAGAGCAAGATCAGCTGACTACCACGCTTTGAGAAGCGAATCATTACCCAAAAACTGTTCTACACGATTGCATAAAATAATTTTCTAGTATCTTGTGTAATAAATAGATACGTTCAACTAGTAACGAGATAGATCTATGCATAGGTAATTTGTTGTCCAGGCGAGCATGACTGTCTTCACTAAAAGGACGACAACTATGAACAACTCAAAAAGAGGCATAATAATGGATAGACCTGATGAGGATGACGATGATGATATTGATGGTGATGTTGATAATGATGATGATACTAATGATATCTAAGATGTTGAAGAAGAGCATAATGAAAAGGAATATTTTTAATCACTTTACCACTGTTTAGAAGCCCACTGAACCTGATCTTACTGTCTAAACCTGTGGACGAAAAACAGCCGGAAACCGGTAGTGATATGTAATAGGTGTGGATGTGAGGATCACAATATATTAAAATCGAATATTATTTTGTTAGTAATGCAGAACTATTCACGCTGGAGAATACGGTGGAAATATCGATGATGATCATAATTATGATCACGATTTTAAAGTTGATAATACAAAATTAATTGTGTCTGGATTCATCCCCAAGGTCAAACCGGTGAAACGCTTATTGCGTACATCCACGAATCCCGCAACACAAGAGTGATCAAAGGCGTTTATTACGCACAAGAAAAATAACGAATCACACGCTGATCTTATAAAGGCAAACAAACAATCATAAAGGTGATCTCAACATGTTTGTCCCAGTTGTCACTTTGATCTGTTTTGTCAGTCGATTTCGTGCCAACTGGTACAAGTTAAGCCCTCGCAACGCATGACTGGTTTCATCAACATCGACTAATTGCATATAATTCGATTGCAGCTGACGTTGACCATCTTCTCATACTTCCGAACATGTTGTCGCTCAAACCGTTCGAATGCAACCCTACTGAAACCCGAACTATAACTAGTTCGCAATTGTTTTCGTCCAGCTTTCCGGCGCTACTTGCTCTTGGGTTGTGTTGGTGGGTAGAGTCCTGCATATCATTCGAAAGCTCGTGCTTACGTTCATCTCTAATGCACTTCACATTATTACACTTTACTTGAGTGGACTTCATTTAGATGACGATAATATTGTGATAATTGAGTCAGTGGCCATTGTTATTGAAACACTGTTAACTAGGGCGAAACAATCATTATAATTCGCATTGCAAAATTTATTTTTACCATTAGAATTCAACTTCGTTTCATGCTTACTTGAACCCCATCCGACATGCCCACGAACATTGGCATTCTCACCCCCTTGTCTTGGTTGATTTTGATTAGACGTGTGTTTTTCAGTAGTTCCAGGGTTGCGTCATCCGCCCGTGCAATATCTACCGAGAAGAACAATGGCGAGGCGAACAAACACCACAAAGCCATTTGACTTCGCTGTTGTTCCCACGTCAATCGGCGATCTCCAACTCGGAGCAGACCCAAGTCGTTGGAACGTCCAGGCCCCACAAGGGAATAGAACAACGAGTCGTACATTCGCATCATATCAATTTGACGTGTGATTCCGGACCAAATATCAGGGTGGTCTTCAATTAGACGCCAGGAATTGCATGCTGAAAGTATTCTTGTCCAATTTACACGGTCCGGATAAGTTTCGTAATCAATGGTCATGAAGCCGCCGGAACAGGCGATATAGGCTGGATCATCATGCTGATGAAACAAGTCGCTGAACTTCGACAAGTAATCCTTTTCATTGGGCGAAATTAGTGACCATGCATCAACTGTGACAGCTCGAATGCCCCATTCGGATAATGTGACCACATCATTTTCAACGAAGCTATCAGACGTAGTAATTTTGACCATGGGCGCTATACCCTTTATATGAAGCCGATCCCCTAACCATTTCAATCCCTAAAATAAAATGTTTTTTTCTGAATCATACTACTTTTGCTTAGCTAGTACTAATAAATTTTCGAATATGTGTTGGGTTATGTTAAAGGGTGTTTTAATAAAATTTATATTAAATATTTATTTATTTATATATTTAATTATCAGTTTATTTGTTTTGAGCTTCACTCACCATTGGGATGATTAGCTGCCCCCTTCATGTGAATAATAATCTTTATATTATTAATTTGACCTGTGAGGAGATTTTTTAACAGGGCCTAGAGTAAGCCTAAAAATTAATATCGGCAAGGGCATTCCTCAGTTTTTCAAGAAAGTAGGTGTAAATGGTAATAAAATAAGCACATTTACAATACGAAATATGTTTGCTCTATGATTGAAAATATGCTGTTTGTTGACGTTGAATCAATGATTACTCACTCCCACGGGCTGCTCAGTCACTAGTGAACTGCTTTCCGTCAGCATGAACAAAAACAATGTCCTAGATCAGGGTAAGTTTTCGGATTGGTGAAAACCAGCGGCTTGCAACGTTATAGTACATCATTTCACAAATCCTTGTTCAACTATCGCAGATAACCTCTCACTAGACACCAATATCGATTTACGAACTGACAAGAAGACTTTCACTTTGCCCTTTTTAAAATCCCGTGTCTGAATCAGCGCTCAAAACAACGACTGAATGAAATCTTCCGGTGTCATGGAATAAAATAAATCGCGATGTCTTCATTTTGAAATCGGAAGTCAAACTCTCTCTCTCTCTCTTTCATACCCGAAAATCAGTTCCAGGTTGATCGACGCGGTCGGTATCATTAGCCCTGTTTTCCAAATTACAAATGATGCTTTGATCTATGCCTCATACGTAAAGTATTCACAGCTAGTAGTGCCCAACTAATATGGTCAATGACCAGATAACTTTTATCTCTCCTGGCCTACCCAATAGCCTTATTTGGATTGCGGCCATTCACCATATGCCCAATGTGTGTCGCAAACATTGGTTTGTGTTATCAGTAGCAACCAACAATGAACAATTTGAGATTCAGAACTCACTCGCTGAAACCGAACTCGATCCACCTTCATCTTGCCGCTTGATGAAGAATCACGTGATCTCGATAACCAGTGAAGATCGAGGTCAACGAGGCGATACTCGAGCGCGCTGAAGTTTCTAAAATTTAAGGCGTTACTTATATGCTCTAGTAAAGATTCCTTGACACATCTTTTCGGTTGTTGAATGCAGGCGTTTGGATCACTGACAAAGTTGAAGCTTGACCAACCCATGGGAGGTGTCTCGTAGAGATCGATTGCGGTGCAGAACAACATCGATGCTAGGAAGACGAATGATTGTGGAAAAGGAGAATTGAATATCATCTGTGCGGGAGAAAAAGAGGATAATTTGAAATATATATATATAATTGAAGATTATTGTAATGATAATACATCGAATATTTTCATATTATGGATTCAAATTCAAAATTCCACCATTCAATTCGTAATAGCATAATAATATCAAATATTGTGAACTTTTGTTACGAACAACACTATGCAAAGCGTCATCTTCCAAGCTGAGGCACCATTGACGCTGATATAGTCTGCTGAAGTCAATCACCCTGGAGGCGTGCAACTGCATATCGATGTGGGCACTGCAGGAGAGATTGTGCTTCTTTTAGCGAACTGTTTAGTCATATGAGAAGCTATGGAGCATAAAACCAACATACGAGTGTGATGTGGCTGCAACGACTGAATGAGGCATATATTGCTATCCATCTACCTCGAACATATTTCTCAATAGTAAAGTATATTTAATTATTCCACGAGCAATTCAATGTATATCACCCTCTACATTCGAAGGCCGCCGTTCTTTGCCAAGTATTGTCATTTCACAATGATACTTACCTCAGTCTGTTAGCTTTCTGAACAAATCTTTACTCACAGTTGACACAAATATCTCATACAGAACAAGAAAACAAACCAATGGCCACATTTCGCACATTTTGTCTGGTTTAAATCATAGCTATTCGGAAGTGTATGTTATCACTTAACCACTGAGCTAAGAATTTCGGCTACAAGGTTAGTATATATCGATCGATCGTTCATTTTACGAGGTGCTCTCTTTGCTCTCATTCTGTTTTTTTCGCACACACACACCTCACGACCGGTTTCGTTCTGCTTCCACTCATCTGCTAGAAACATTAAGATTATGATCCACGTGCGCTTTAAACAGTGGAAGAATGGTAAACAGATTGCTCTTTTATGTCACTGTTACATAAGGTTGACACGACCAACCTGCGCCAGACATAGTTGCAATAACAGAAACGTGGTTAAATACCTCATTGTTTGAAAATGAACTCTCTTTGCCCAGCATGTTTCTATTCCGGAGTGAACCTTCAGGTGATATCGGAGAAGAAGCACTCTACTTCAAGCAATCGTTTAACTGTAGAGTTATGAAAGACCAGGCCCTTGATTTAACTGACACGCCTGGTGCTCTATGACTCTTAATTCAGGAGATCAATGCTTTATTGGAGTGATCTATCGTTCACCAACAGCAACTCTCGAACTTATGAAATTTTTTCAGACAAGAGCCAGATTTACAGAACTCCAGTTGACGAGCAATCTTGCCCGTGACTCAGTGTCCAGCGTTGAACGATTGGGATAACGTTTAACACTTCATTTGACTATTTGAATGCTTTTCCTTTGTACAAACACATCTCGACCGGTTCCATGCTGTTTCCACTCATCAGCCAATCACGTGCCGATACATACGCATATGGGGTTAAACCCATCGTCGTGAACAAAGATCCACATTTCCACGCATATCCATCACACCCGACGAACGGTACCGTGCTGTTTGCACTAATTATCTAGAAAAATGTTCATGCCTTGAAACAATGGAACAATGGAAAATAAGTTCCTTACGCGAGCCACTGTTGGATAAGATTAGCACGAACGCCAAAGCATTTCGGTGGTTTTAGCCAAACGCGTGCGAATATTTCGCTGGGGCCACTTTCACTGGTGGCATCGGTGCTTCATGAATTTACTCCAATTTATTTGAACAAATGACATGCTTTCAGAATAATTGCATTTCAGTCACACGAGGATCTCTTGATTGATTTTCGCTTGTTGCAGTTGATGGAGTAGTCGATAGTGATCAACTAATTGCTAGTTCCTTCCTCAACCGCTTGTGTTCAGTGGGTCAGGACATTATATTTCAATGAAATTTAATTTGTTTTTTGTCGGTTCCTGTGCTTTGGCGTTAGGTTTTAGATGATTCCATCTTGATTTCATCACACATACCATGAATGTTATCATTATTCGCAGCGTCTTGAATACCGCGGCTGATGTCCGTGCAACAGTCATTTGCGCAACGCGTTGCAAACCGCTTGACCCATCCTTAGCTGCACATTAGAGTCGAAAATTTTAATCTTTATTTGTTCATCTAAAAATGCTGGGACATTTTCGTCCCGGACATCAGACTTTAATAAACCCAACCGCTTATCATTTATACGTAGAAAAAGCTAGTCTGCGTGGGCACTTTTTATATAATTCGAAGATTACAGAGTTTGATTCTTTGTGCGGTTGTTTTGCTGAGGTCGGCTGCGACAAATTTCTCAAATTTCTTAGCAAGACGAATTTGCACGTTGAACTAAAATCAATCCTTTGTTTACCAATCAATTTGAATTATATCTTGGTGAAGCTTCATTTTTACATACACCGATGCATGGTCTGATATAAATATTTCGAAGGACGATGTCTTCAAAACAATTTGTTTGTTAACGACACGATAACGCGCTGCAGGTGACCTGCAAAAGTAATTCCGTCTCAACACTTCAACATTCTTTAAATAAACAATGTTTACTCTCAAAGTAAAATCACGAAGAAGAAATTGATAAACACATGCTTCTCGCAACTGCCTTTAGTGAAACATTTGGGTATATGTGACTCTGGTAAACAGGTTACCGTAGAACTGTTCTATGTAAACATCAAGGTAATCCTTTCCCTTTGATTCTGTAAGCGTTATCAATGATGCTTTTTAAGGGTGTCTTATGCTTGCTGTTCAATTGATATTAACCGTTGGCTAGATTCATAATAAACTTGTTTTCGTTCCCCTTTCGTTGCTGCACTAGTGTTTTGTCTTATGGAAATCAGAAGAGTATATGGACCGGAAAACCTGTCCTTAGTGAGCGTTGGTGCACGATACAATTGCATTGAATGACCTAAATTTTTCACCTTCACATCTACTTTCTGTTGCAAACAGCCCAAACATGTGAAGAGTGGATGAAAATGATTCTACTTCTCTTCGGAAGCAAATCTGATCGATTGAAGGTTGTTCGATGCAGCGAGAGGATTTAGATGCTCGGTATCACTGGTCTCAACTAAATTCGAGCATGCATATAATCTAGATCAATATAATTGATTACATCCATCAAAAGATATAATACATGATCCCAGTTTGGGCAGTGTGGATGCGTATATACATTCAAATGCTGAGTAAAATTGACCACCGAGCGGCAAAGATAGTTTTTAATTGGGCTTTAGTGGTGTTTTCTGAA